>SJYX01013252.1:87566-128069 GCA_006410675.1 Oreotragus oreotragus | reverse complement strand
GACCTTTTCCAGTCCTGTGGCCACTGCTGAGTTTTCCAAATTTGCTGGCATATTGAGTGCAGCACCTTCACAGCATCATCTTTCAGGATTTGAAACAGCTCAACTGGAATTCCATCACCTCCACTAGCTTTGTTCGTAGTGACACTTTCTAAGGCCCACTTGACTTCACATTCCAAGATGTCTGGCTCTAGATTAGTGATCGCATCATTTTGGAGCCCCCCAAAATAGAGTCTGTCAGTTTCCATTATCTCTTATAGGAGGATGATGGGAGAGCATGAATGATTGTTATGCTCCAGGACAATAAATCTAGAATGGAGTAAGCTTGAAGGAAGAGAGAGTTAATAGAATATGTGATGAGTCTAATATGGAAACACAGTTTAGACATTTCAGAACTTGTGGATAATCTGATGATACATATGGAAGAAACTATATGAAATACATAAAACAATTATCCACCTCAGGCACATGTTTTGCAGAAAAGAAACAGTGATCATAGTATATTATATGGTTAGTTGGGGTATTTTTTACCTTGTCATAATAATGTAAAACTGGGGACTTCCCTGGTGGTTAGTGGCTAAGACTCCATGTTCCCACTATAGGGGCCCCAGGTCTGATACCTAGTCAGGGAGCTAGGTCCCACATTGTTGTTCAATTGTCCAGTCATGTCTGATTCTTTGTGACTTCATGAACTGCAGCATGCCATGCCTCTTTGTCCCTCACCATCTCACAAAGTTTGCCCAAGTTTGTGTCCATTGCATCAGAGGTGCCATCCAGCCATCTCACCCTCTGACACCCTCTTCTCCTTCTGCCCTCCATCTTTCCTAGCATCAGGGACTTTTCCAATGAGTCAGCTGTTCATATCAAGTGAACAAACTACTGGAGTTTCAACTTTATCATCAGTCCTTCCAACTAGCATTCAGGGTGGATTTCCCTTAAGATTGGTTTGATCTCTTTGCTGCCCAAGAGACTCTCAGGAGTCTTCTCCGGCACCACAGTTGGAAGGCATCAGTTCTTCGGCTCTCTGCCTTCTTTACAGTCCAGCTTTCACAACTGATTGACAGACTCAATTATGTTTATGTGAAAATGAACTAACAAAAGAAATTTTGGTTAGGTTTCAGTTTTTGTGATTTTATATGACTAGCTTAGACAAGATGAACTGAATTATTTTAACTCCTATCACACAGTTTTTCAGTGTTTTTTAAATTTATATAGCTATCAAGTCTAATAACAAGGCTTATATAACATCAAGCCTAATAACAAAGTTTGTAGCCAGATAATGAAATGCTTTGAATTCTTTTTTTTAAATGACATATCAGATGCATGGAATTATTTGAAAATATTTTAGATAAGCATCCAATCAGCCCTTCTGTTTTAATCTCTCTTTCAGGTCCTGCAGTTAACGTCACATGCAACATATTCATAAACAGCTTTGGTTCTATTGCTGAGACAACCATGGTAGGTAGGCCTGTTGACTTTATAACAAATTGCACACTGGAGTAATTTATAATAATGTTCATGTCAATTTTTTCTGCTAATGTTATGTAATTTAAAGCTAAAATTCATATAATGAAATTTTAAAGGATAAAATTGATTGTATAATTAAATTACAAGCAAGGCAGGTAATAATGTTTCATTTAGAGGTGATATATTAGAGAATAAATATAAGTGCAAACACAGTTGATCTCTCCCATTTCAGTAACTATTAGATCTCACATTAAAACTAAAATTAAAAAAAAAACTAAAATTTTACCATATGAATTATTCATTTGCAATGCTCTTTAATAAGCAGAAATAAGCATAGGAGTAAATAATGTCATGTTTAATTATTCTGTATACTTAAGTGTACTTATAATGTTATTTTAAGTATTTTGATTACTTTTCCAAATGAATATGATATCTGCTTAAATATCATAAATATTTTGCAAATTGTGGTGTGTGTTTTTTAATTTAACTAAACTTGCTGAACTGAGACTTCATTACTGCTTGATTGAGAACTTAATCAAATTATTAAAACCCAACAGATTATCATTCCAAGCCCAACTTATTCTGATTTGGATTTTATAACTTTCTGTAAAGATCATGTTGTATCTTTTCTTTGTCCTATAGTTTTCATTGTGCATTTTAGGGAAAATAAAAATAAAGAGATAGACTCATGAACCACTGAATATCTGTTAAGATTATCAGGGACATTTTTAAAAATTGAAACTATGTATTGTGCTTCTTAAATTACCTAGAGTTTATACTTCATTCCTAAATTTAGCTTCATTCCAAATTAATTTTCAGAATTGCTTTTAGCTAAAATATGATATGAAGAACTTACAGGTTTATTAGCTAAAACCATTATTAAGAGAATTATTCTTATTTTACATGTATCAGATGACTTGATAGCAAATTTTCTAAGGAAAAATAATCTAATATGTAAATTATTTTATGGGGAGCTGTGTGGAGTTGTGTGTGTGCACATGTGTGCATATATGTGTATATAGAAGATCTTTCTCAACAGGAAGAGATTTTATTCAGGTACCACTTTTTAAAATCCTGTTTTGCTCATGTATATAACATTTAGTCATTTAGCACCATCTCTGTGGTTCTATTAAAACTCAATACAGCGTAATTACAATAAAAGCATCACTGGAAAAGAATGGAATTCATTTTGGGGAAATTGCATAGAATTATCTTCATTGGACTATACAAGTTAACACTTAGGTATGTACATATGTGTAAGCACAGAGAAAATTATATTATTTGCTTGTAAAAGCGTACTGTGGTTCTGGTGTTATTTTGACCCTGAAGTCACTATAATCCCGTTTCAGAAGTTGACCTATTATGGATTCTTATTGAATATATGGCCCTGATTTATAATCCTGTATTTGTCCATACCCAATTCAAATCATATTCATGGATAAAGGAAACTCTACTGATTTTTTTTCTAACTAGACTTTCCAAATTATATTTCTAGCCCTGGCAACTTTCTCATTTTAATTGCTATTATCCAACACTGTGTCATCCTGAAAGCCTGGACATATGTTTATACTTTCTCTTTTGCAAGATCACGTCAGCAAAACAATTTCAACAGCAATAGTTGGAAAGGTTTCTAGCCTGATTTGTTTTTGTGGGATGGAGTAAGGGATTAGGAAAAAAGAGAGAAGATGGCCAGATTCCCTCATTAAAACCTCAAAAACTGTCATGTTCCTGAAGGTCTCTGCTTTTTATGACATAATTCATCAGTCTACCACCGAGTGATTATAACACAAACTGCATAGGATGACTGTACCTGCTAAATTTCTTACCCTTAATAATTTTAGACAGGTTTCTTTGCAGAATACTACTATACCCAAAGCTTTAAAAATATAACAAATACACCTTCTCAGGGACACTCAGTTTTATTTCCCTTCTCTGGTGTAGAAATCCTGTCCATTCCTTCATCTTCTATCATAATGTATCACTTTCAAATTATTTTTAGCATCTATCATCTTCCTCTTCAGTTATGAGCAGCATCAGTGAATACTAATGAAACATCCTAGAGGTAAAATATTATAAAATTAACTAAGTCCACCTTAGTATCTTTCCCTTTAGTCTCCAAGACCCCTAAATATGTGACATTATTTTTATCCACATAATCAGATTCAGTATTTTTTAAAAAATTAATGGTATTAAATATAGTATCTGAAATATGGTATCTGTCTATACAGGCATAGAAAGAAATTAGAACTTGTTGTTATATCTTTTAGTTTAAAATCATAAAATATTTTGCTACCCCTAATTACTTTGATGTATTGTTTGCATCATTTCCAACATCACTGATTTGCAACTATACTTTATTCCATTGTTTTACTTGCCATAATATTGTTAACTTATTTTTACTCATTCATACATTTACTCAACATTCACATTTTTTATACAAATGTACTTTTCTTTTGTTCTTACAGTAAATAACTGAATTCAACTAAGACAATGTATTACATTCAGAGGATGGAATTTCAAATGACCTATAATCATTAATGGATATCTTTGCATCTGAGAATTCATATCTAAAATAAAACTAAATAGTTCTCCCAATCTTTATGTCTTTGCTTAACAAAGACCTTAACCATGCTCAGTGTTTTTACCAACCAACTAGATGACTGACGCTCCCTTCTCTGATCTAGTCTCTAACCTATTGTATCTCTCCCATTTAAGAATAACCATTAATCCATTTGAGGTAATGATTTGATTTTTGAGAAAATTTCTCTAGCTGATATTCTGCTAAAATTTTTGAAAATTAAGTTAATTCAAATCTAACTTATTTTGCATCTACTTCTTGCACCAACTTCATTTTTCTTAGTATTTATGTGCATTTCTTCCCAATAGCATAAGTCCAAACTTCTTTTTAACTGTGAAATTCATCCTTTCCCAATGTTGATTGGTCTAAATAATACATTACCAATCATTCTCACTTGAGTACGATTTTATTATTCTTGAGATAGAATCATTGAAAATTTTCTATGTATGTAGTGGAAATACTGAAGTTCCTTATTTCCCTTATGTTAGAGTCAGATGGGCTTCCCTGATGGCTCAGCTGGTAAAGAATCCACCTGCAATATGGGAGACCTGGGTTCGATCCCTGGGTTGGGAAGATCCCTGGAGAAGGAAAAGGCTACCCACTCCAGTATTCTGGCCTGGAGAATTCTATGGACTGTACAGTTCATGGGGTCGCAGAGTTGGACATGACTGAGGAACTTTCACTTTTTCAGAGTCAGATGTCATTATATGTAATGAGATTTTCTAAGGATTTGTTCAGCCTCTATTCTACCAAATTCACTTTCTTCTTCAGCAGGTAATGACTTAACAATTGTCAGAAACCGCGGTTCTTAAAAAGATTAAATTAAAAATATAACTTGTTTACTATCATGAGCTACCCTTCCATTTTACAGTATGGCCTTGGTGAGAGAGGTGCATTTATCCTGTCTTTTAAAATGGTGGTGACAAGAGGAGCTCATAATTGTTTTTTTTTTCCAATTCCCCAAATAATAGTTTATTCTCTATTTATAGTAATTGTTGTTATTGTTATGATGAGGTGAAGCTTAACATCTTTGCATTAAATGCATGTTGGTAAGCATACTCCTGTAAACCTGTGATGAGTTGTGCATAAGGATTATATGCTAGGATGACAGCATTTGTAAGTTGGGCTTTAAAAAAAAGCCTCACATATACCTCTGCAGCAGTTTGGGTGTGTATATAGCATAGTATTTCAAAGTTGATATATTGGCATAACCTCCTATCTTCAGCAAACAGATGGCTCTCCATCTTGCCACACATATGTTGGAGAGAGAATTGCTCTGCTGTGTGCCTTAAGTCAATATTTACTCAATGAGCTGTGGCTTTTCACCAGAGCCAATAGAATAAATTAATTTTACAAAATAAAAACAAAAAGGGTGAGGTGTTGGTATAATGCTTTTTCAGATGCCTGTCTGCAGAGACGTATAGTGGGACTGGGTGTGAGTGTCTGATGGTCTGCTGTGATCTCACAGAATGGTTGGACTGTACGCTTTTTCCATTTTCCACACAAATTATAGGTTCACATTTTAGTTGCAATAGTAATCATGCAGATGTAGGTGTTACTTCAAATCACTGGATCATTAGATTCCTCAGAGAAATCTAAGCTAATATTGAATTAAAAATTGATAGTGTCATTTACGTGTTCTTAATGGAATCTTTAAAACTCCTACACTGTCTTTTTTGCTAAGTGTATTTTTATCAAATAAAGTTATGCACTTTTTGCATAGCTATTAATAACATAATAATGCTCATGCAACTGTCACCATCTTAAGAAACTAAACATTACAAATACAAATTGAAGTTGACTATGAACTCTTGCCTAAAGCGCATTTCTCTACCTTCCCAAAGACAGCTTTGTTCCTGAATTTAATATTAAATTCATTCTGCATGACTGAAAATGTCAATAGGATTGCCATACTGTGATACTCACATATAACTTCATTTTTTTGGTTCAAATGTATATATTTTTTGAGATAATCCTTGTTTTTAGGCTTATACTACTATATTCACTTTCATCTGAGCAAATATTCCATAATGTAGTTAACTGTTTTACATTTGTTGGACTTTTTGATTGTTTGTAATGTTTTGCCTCTATAAAAAACTGTGCCTTCAAAATTATTGCACATCATCTTCCAATATACATACGTAGGATATTCTGTAGGGTATGTGTGAGTGGTGTATGTGAGTGTGTGTGCACTCAGTCACTCAGTCATGTCCAGCTCTTTGTGACCCCGTGGACTGTAGCCTGCCAAGCGCCTCTGTTTATGGGATTTCCCAGGCAAGAATACTGGAGTGTATTGCCATTTCCTTCTCCAGGGGATCTTCCCCACCCAGGAATTGAACCCATGTCTCCTGCATTGGCAGGTGGATACTTTACCACTGAGCCACCTGGGAAGCCCTCTTCTACAACGTATGTACCCANTCTGTTTATGGGATTTCCCAGGCAAGAATACTGGAGTGTATTGCCATTTCCTTCTCCAGGGGATCTTCCCCACCCAGGAATTGAACCCATGTCTCCTGCATTGGCAGGTGGATACTTTACCACTGAGCCACCTGGGAAGCCCTCTTCTACAACGTTATGTACCCAGAATTGGAATAATGTGGCCCAAGTTGATATTTTTAGGAGTAAAATCACTTGGTTTAGACACTGCTTTCCAAAGTGGCCAGTCTGAAACACCTACTAGCAGACTTATGAGATTTCCTGTTTTAAGTTTCCCACAGCTAGTATTTACCCACTTGGGATTTAATTGTTTCTTATCATATACTTCTTTGATTATGAGTGAGATTATGCATTTTTCTTGAGTGTTTTGGAGTCACTTTGATGTTCTTTGTGCAAAATGCCTCTATGCGTTGTTTCCCAATTTATATTTGTTTGCTTTTATTGTATACACACAAATGTAACCTCCAGCTCACCCACACACGTACATGCATTATTCCAAAGGTGAATACTTCGTCAGTTGCATACATATAAATACCAGTTCTGCTCTTTTCAATGTGTTTATGATGTCTTTGGATGTATAAATAATTTTAATTTTTGTTTACAAAATGTAACCTTGTTTTATTTACTGACTTGTGTTTCTTTGTCTTAACAAATTCTTCTCTCACCTAAGTTCACAAAGATATCTTCTTATATTTTCTCCTAAAAAGGCTTTTGCTTTTCCTGTGTAGGTTTGAATTCACTTGGAATTTTGTGCAGTTCTATGTGTGTGTATGATGTACAGGAAGCATTAATTTTCATTTACTTCACAATTGAGTAGTTATTTCCAATAATCCGTAACTATACCTCTGTCATATATGTTCCTAAATTGAATGAGTCTGTTTCAAAGTTCTCAATTTTGTGCCAGTGATCAATTTGTCCATGCTTATCAATGTCATATTGTTTTTATTTTATATAGCATTAAATTAGACTCGATATTTAATACCTCCTGAACACACCTTTTATTTGTACATCTTCCCTTCCAGTCTTTATGCTTTAAATCTCACTTCCTTTTGCTCTCTTTCTCCTTTTCCTACTCATCCTCTCTCCATTTTTCCTCTTATCTTACTGTACTAATTCATAACTTATGTATGATGCTAAAAAAATGGATGGAGATTAGACACCTTTGTCTTTTTTCTGATACCAGTTAATTTGCATGGAACATTTCATAGTGAAGAATAGTATTAATTTTAGGTTTCTCCTAAATGATCTTTATCACACTGAGGAAGATTTTTCCCATTCCTTGGATGCTGAGGTTTTTTCCTTTAACTGTGAAGAAGCACAGAATTTGCTTCAGTACTACCTCAGCATTCATTTTTAAATGATTGCCTTCTCTCTTTTATTCTGTTAATATTATGGACTATATACAAATAAATTAATTGATTTTCAAACAGTAAATCATCTTGTACTCCTTGGTTAAATCCCACCTGATCACAATTGATTGTCCTTTTGTATATTGCTGGATTTAATTTTCTAACATCTGGTTTAAGATATTGAGCTATGAATTTCTTTTTTCTACAGTGCCAAGAGCACAGTGTGGTAAAAATATTATGCTATATTTCAGACAATTAGGAAGTGTTCCTTCTTCTACTGTCTGAAATAGTTTGTGTAAAACCAGTGTTATTTCTTCTAGAAGTATTTAGTAAAATTCACCAATAATGCTTTCTGGGTCAGTCATTTTACTTGTTGAAAGATTTTAAATGATAGATTTCATTCTTTGAACAAATATTGGACTATTTAGTTTTTCTATTGTATACAGTTTGTAAAAGTCTTATTTTCCAAGGAATTTGTCCATTTCTTTACATCTTTCAAATTATTGACGTAAACTTATTTACTACCTCAATCATTTACAATCCTTTCATCTGAGGAATATTTCTACTGTCTTCATTTTCATTCCTCTTAATGATAATTTAGTTTTAGCTCCTTTTTTTTTCATAAACTGACACATGGATTTTTATTCTACAAGGCAAAGAATGCTCAAATTACCCCACAATTGCACTCATCTCACACGCTAGTGAAGTAATGCTCAAAATTCCCCAAACCAGGCTTCAGCAATACATGAACTGTGAAATTCCAGATGTTCAAGCTGGTTTTAGAAAAGACAGAGGAACCAGAGATCAAATTGCCAATATCCGCTGGATCATGGAAAAAGCAAGAGAGTTCCAGAAAAACATCTATTTCTGCTTTATTGACTATGCCCAAGCCTTTGACTGTGTGGATCACAATAAACCGTAGAAAATTCTGAAAGAGATGGGAATACCAGACCTCCTGATCTGCCTCTTGAGAAATCTGTATGCAAGTCAGGAAGCAACAGAAATGGACATGGAACAGACTGGTTACAAACAGGAAAAGGAGTACATCAAGGCTGTATACTGTCACCCTGCTTATTTAACTTATATGCAGAGTACATCATGAGAAATGCTGGGCTGGAGGAAGCACAAGCTGGAATCAAGATTGCCGGGAGAAGTATCAATAATCTCAGATATGCAGATGACACCACCCTTACGGCAGAAAGTGAAGAAGAACTAAAGAGCCTCTTGATGAAAGTGAAAGGGGAGAGTGAAAAAGTTGGCTTAAAGCTCAACATTCAGAAAACTAAGATCATGGCATCCAGTCCCATCACTTCATGGCAAGTAGATGGGGAAACAGTGGCTGACTTTATTATTTTGGGCTCCCAAATCACTGCAGATGGTGATTGCAGCCATGAAATTAAAAGACGCTTACTCCTTCGAAGGAAAGTTATGGCCAACCGAGACAGCATATTAAAAAGCAGAGACATTACTTTTCCAACAAAGGTCCGTCTAGTCAAGGCTATGGTTTTTCCAGTGGTCATGCATGGATGTGAGAGTTGGACTATAAAGAAGGCTGAGCACCAAAGAATTGAAGCTTCTGAACTGTGGTGTTGGAGAAGACTCTTGAGAGCCCCTTAGACTGCAGGAAGATCCAACCAGTCCATTCTAAAGGAGATCAGTCCTGGATGTTCATTGGAAGGATTGATGTTGAAGCTGCAGCTCCAATACTTTGGCTAACTGATGGGAAGAGCTGATCCATTTGAAAAGACTCTGATGCTGGGAAAGATTGAGGGCAGGAGGAGAAAGGGACGACAGAGGATGAGATGGTTGGATGGCATCACCAACTCAATGGACATGAGTTTGGATGAACTCCAGCAGTTGGTGATGGCCTGGGAGGCCTGGCATGCTGCAGTTCATGGGGTCGCAAAAAGTCGGACACGACTGAGTGACTGAACCAAACTGAAGGCATTTTTGCTGCTTTCTGAATCTATGATTAATGTTAATTTTCTGAGAATGCTGCTGCTAAGTCACTTCCGTCGTGTTCGACTCTGTGCGACCCCATAGACGGCAGCCCACCAGGCTCCTCTGCCCCTGGGATTCTCCAGGCAAGAACACTGGAGTGGGTTGCCATTTCCTTCTCCAATGCATGAAAGTGAAAAGTGAACGTAAGTCGCTCAGTTGTATCTGACTCTTAGTGACCCCATGGACTGCAGCCTACCGGGCATGCTCCTCCCATGGAATTTTCCAGGCCAGAGTACTGGAGTGGGGTGCCATTGCCTTCTAAGAATACTACTACTCAAATTTTATTCCTTCCTTTGTTCTTTCTGTGAAACCTATCACATTGAATATTCTATTCCTCATTCTTCCCATCAGAGTTTCCCTTTTTATTTCTGTGCTGCATATTTCCTGTCTTTAAAGATTATAATTAGTAAATATATTACAAGGAATTCATGAGTCCCAAATAAGCTGTAATTTTATATCAATCCATTTTAGATTCCTTCAGTACAAATAACAACTTACACAAAGACAGTGTATTCACACACTACAATATGATTGTTTTTAATGCTACTGTGTCTCTGTTAGAAATTCATTTAACTCCTTGTACTGATTTATCAAATTGACTTCATTGACATCCTATATTTTATCCACTTTAAAGTTTTATTCATCTTTCCCTTTTTAATATTTTGTTTAAATCTATGGGCATTAAAATTTTTGTTTTTGATTATAGGCTATAGGAAGGAGCACAGTCCACTCTGATAAATTAATAATTATATCATTAAGAACTAGATTAATCTTAGCACAAAGTAGCTCTTAAATATATTTTGTTGAATATATATGTACACATATAAATGTCTTTGGGGTTTTACAGGCAAGAAACTAAATGGATAGCCACTCCTTTCTCCAGGGGATCTTCCTGACCAGGGATCAAATCCAGGTCTCCCACTTTGCAGGCTAATTCTTTACCATCTGAGCCACAGTGAAGCCCCATATATATGTATGTATGTGTGTGTGTGTGTGTGTGTGTGTGTGTGTGTGTGTATATATGTATATAGCCTATATATAGGCTAACCAGAAGTATTGTTTCTAAAAAGAGAACTTTGCTATTGTGTACTTAACACAAGTGAATAAATTGTTTTTTTTTTTCCTGTTTTGCAGTATGATCTGTTTTTACAGTCTGAGTCCTAATCACCATCTTAAATTGGTGCTAAAGTTTCTAAAACAGGAGCTAAGTAACTATTGTACACAATGCTGGCTCTTACTGTCCAAATGAACTTGACATTTTAATTCATATCTTCCCATGGAATTTTATAATCCTTCCTCAAAATGTATTTTTTTTAGCTGTATTGATAGCTAAATTCATTAAGAATGCTAAAATACAGTGTGAGAAGTTCTCTGTGATAAGAAATAAGAGCTATTATATAGTGCTTATGGTAATTGAAGAGTAATGTTTAAAAATAAAAAATATCAGGATGCAGTTATTTCAGGTATCAACTAAGTTTCACGGTAATGTTTTCTTCGTGACACTAAGAATGAAGTGTGTATAATTTGAAAAGTCCATTTTTTCTGTTTTTTTTTTTTTTTCTTTGTAACTTTTCCCCAAATGAGTCAGGGTCCTCTAATTTTTTTGCCAAACAATTCAGTTATTGTAAAAGAAGTTATTTAATGAGTGCCAGAATAGTGTTCAGTGACTAGTTCTGTCTAATTCATATCTATAAATTTAATAATCTGAATNTTCTGTTTTTTTTTTTTTTTCTTTGTAACTTTTCCCCAAATGAGTCAGGGTCCTCTAATTTTTTTGCCAAACAATTCAGTTATTGTAAAAGAAGTTATTTAATGAGTGCCAGAATAGTGTTCAGTGACTAGTTCTGTCTAATTCATATCTATAAATTTAATAATCTGAATATAACATATAATTTAAAAAATGCTATTTCACTTACTTTAAGAATAACCTGAAAGCATCCTGTTATCTTTTCCACAATGTGTCTGCTAACATCTTATCCTCACTGCCTTTTTTTTCTTACTTTGAGAAATGGGTAAAGCCTCAAGAGATACAGCAGTGGTATTGGTCTGAAAGATTTTTAATTTCAAGCATGAGTAACCAGTGACTGGCAGCATGAATGTGTTCTGAACTCTCATTTATAAGCATGAATAAGAAACAGACAATATTTATGGGAGAGGTTGCAGAAAGATAAGGTATCATGAAGGTTACACATCCTGGTGACCCCACAGAAATAGGAATAAATCTCTGCCTAGTGTAGTCATCTACAAACCATCCTTATAATTACTGTATCCCCCCAAAAGACAGTCTACATATCCTATTCACCCAGGTAAATTTTTCTTATAAAGAATATCACAAAGAATACAATTGTCCAGTTGTGCCACAATATTGTTAAAAGAAACACAAAGTTTGAAAGCATATTTTCAATTATGTGGTGGTGGGGGGAGTGCCAAAGAGAAACTGATGCAAGAAAACAGAAAGAGAACTCTATTCAGAGCAGGGAGTTGTCAGGCACATAATTCTGTAATTTCTCTCCTTTCTTTGAACATGTGTTCTTGTATAAATAGTTTCCTTTTACTCTGGCGGAGTAGATTGAAAGATTAATTATATTTTGTTTTGAAATATTTGGGTTGGGAAAAATGAAGAAGATTATAGTGGTAAATGTAGTATCAAAGACATATGTCACTTAATTTAACTCCGCTCTCTCTGCCTTACTGTAGACGAATTTGTAACGGAAAGTGACTATTATTTGCACATGGTCCTCTCTAGTCGAGGACATTCTATAAAATGAAAGTCTATAATTCTATAGAATTTACTGTCACAAGATCAATTAAGCACTTTTGTTGGCCACCTAACAAGACCTAGAAATGACCCGAGTCCAAGGTGTCCAACAGTTCACAACAATGGTGTTCCTCTTCATGGCATTATATTAAGAGGTTTAATGAACAAAATTGATCTTACAACATATATCAACACTAAAAAGATAAAGTGCAGATATTCACAAATCAGTCCTGGGTAGCCATCATCTGTCCAACCTATTCAGTTTTTCTGTGGATGATAATAAAGTCTTGTTTTTCACCTTAGGGTAGGGAAGATATGTGGGAGTGCTTGCTTCCTCCTTAAGTCTTCCAGCCCAACTAGGACTCTTCTTTCCATCCTTTTTTTTCCCCTTGGAATTAGTGAAGAATCGCCCCCTGCTTTAGCCTACTGAGCTCTTATCTCCTTCTCTATCCTCTGGACTTGCCTCCATCCTTTTAACGGTGTTAGGCAGTGACATTGTTTCACTTCCAGACTTCCTCTTCAATTTGGCTTTGAAACTACTATATTAGACCATTCACATCCTTCCCTGTGTAGGCTTGTTATGCACCGGGGCTCTGGTCCCTCCATTCATCTAAGATTTCGGCAGCTGTCCTCTGTCTCCAGGTCAGCCTTAGCTCTAAGCGGGTGCAGCATCCAACACCTCCATCCCCCAGACCTCATCTTCTGTAAGCATCTTTTTCACTTCCATCACCCACCTCTATGGATACCCAGGAGTTGGTCAAAAATGAAATCTGCTTGAAAGTTTGAACAGATTCAGACATCTCAACCTTTGGTGTTAATTTCAAATCTCTTTTTGTCTCCTGTCTTTCAACATCAAATTGCGTAAGAACAAAGCACACTCTAGTTATTTTAGGTTGAAATGGATACAGTGCAAAGATGAAAATTCTCGTAACAGTGTTGGAAGAATTGGTAAAGGCAGCTCCAGGTTGATCATTACTCAGAACTAGCAGTCTCATGGTTATTGAATGAATGGCGCAAAACATCATACACAATGTGGTATGTGTTGCTGCCATGATTCAAAAGGACCCAGGCATATCATACAGCAACTTTACTCCAGTAAAAATTAATTTAAAAAGTGGCCCAGGCACATTGTAAAGCAATTGTACTCGAGTAAAAATAAATTTTAAAAACAGTGCAATCAATCAATATTGCTTCTCATTCTTTATGGAAAGGAAACACCTTGTCCTTCATTTTTTTAAAAATTAGCTTTTACTGGGGTATAGTTGGCTTACAATGTTATGTTAGTTTCTACTGAACAGCAAAGTGAACCAGCTATGCATATACACATATCCTTTCTTTTTTGGTCCCATTTAGGTCATCAAAGAGTGTTGAGTAGAGTTCCCTGAGCTATACAGGAGCTTCTCATTAGTAATCTATTGTATACATGGTATCAATTATTTATACATATATGTCATTCTCAATCTCCCAGTCAATCCCACCATCTCTCCCTACTTGGTGTTCTTGAATTTGTTCTCTTCATCTGTGTCTCTATTTCTGCTTTGCAAATAAGATCATCTATACCATTTTTTTCTAGATTCCACATATATGTGTTACTATATGATATTTGTTTTTATCTTTCTGACTTACTTCACTCTATATGACAGTCTCTGGGTTAATCCACATCTCTATAAATGATCCAGTATTGTTCCTTTTTATGGCTAAATAATATTCCATTGACCTTTATTTTTAGAGTTATCCAGTCATACTCTAATCCCTCTATGTCCTAAAACATTGCTGAAGTCTTCTGGGGCCTATCTTCCATTCTCTAGCTCTTCCAAAGGCATCTGCTCTTTTCTACTCACCTATTCTATCAGCATGGTATCTTCAATATAGCAGACCAGTAGGGTGTCTCATGAAGTTGGAAGATCAATGTTCTCATAGACTTAGTTATGGCACAAGGCTGCAGGATTGAATCTATTCTGTTTTTGCAAAACAGCAAAGATATCTCTCCTGGATGCAAGCTGATGCTTCTGATGTTCTCTGCTGTAGAATGTAGAAAAAGTTATATCTCATTCATCAATCATAAACCAGGTACCAGTGAATATAAAATAATTTGGCCCAATAAAGAAATTAAATATAGAACAACAGCTATCATGGAAGCAATAGCTGAATGAAATTAAGATTGTCTGTTGTCATTTATCAAGATTTAAGTCTCTTCTCCATAGTCTGAAAGGAAAGTTACATGGAGATGTGAAGGGAATCACTGCTGTACCATGATACAGATCTTTGAAGGAGTCACTCATTTCTTTGGCTCCCTCAGAAATTCCATGCTGCTTTTCATTAGCTATACTGAGAAGAAAACAGCTTTAGAAGAGTCTATGTGCATCTTCTCATCTTAATAATTCTTACTTCATAGGTCAAAGAGATTATGTCAGGATTCTGCAGTTGATGGGTTTTATATACATAAACTCTACAGCCATTCATTTAGGAAACAAAAACATAAAACAAAATGAACTCACAGAATCGTTGAAACCAATGTGAGACAAGCTCTCGTCAAAATTTAATGACTATCTGGCTCTCCCATAATTTGCTACTCAGCTTACATAGTAATATTTTGTATGTCCAGGCATTGAGTTAACTAAGATCTGTCACCCAGCATTTTGAGAAGCATTGATCCTTGTAGCTCGTTTCTCAGCATATATTCATAATATATTGCTTCTGAGTTCTGTAGAAGAAACACAGCATGCATTTGTGATGTACTAAAGGTGCTTCTCCAAGGGAGCTTGACTCTGATTTCACTCACGTCTTCTAATTAAATGACATTTGTGTGTCTGGATAACTTGAATAAATTCTCTATTTCTCAGCCTTAAAGTTCTTTTGATTAATCAGAGCAAGCTGGATATTCCTTAGTGAGTTACCCATATATCTCAAGCTTATTGTCCCCGTGATCAACCGTCTACCATCAAAAACCACTGTGATTCACCTGTCCTGAATAGGCACTCCACCTCTGCTCCAGTTATGGAAACTAATTCTGCTTTGTCTCTGGGGTTAAGTGTAATAAGTAATGCTAAGTGATACTTGCCACCCTGGCAACTATCTCACCACTAAACTCTAGGAGCCTTTTCAGTGGCCATTTCTTATGATGGCAATAACTTTCAGAGCACACCCATCAACAGTGCTTTTTAAAAAGATCCCGTTCTGAAGCTGAAGCTCAAATACGTTGGCCACCTCATGTGAAGAACTGACTCATTAGAAAATATCCTGATGCTGGGAAAGATTAAAGGCAGGAGGAGAAAGGGATGACAGAGGATGAGATGGTTTGATGGGATCACTAACTTGATGGACATGAGTTTGAGCAAGCTCCGGGAGTTGGTGATGGACAAGGAAGCCTGGCATGCTGCAGTCCATGGAGTCTCAAAGAGTCAGACATGACTGAGTGACTGAACTGAACTGTTTGGAGGGAGGTGGGAGGGGGATTCAACAACGAGAGGACATATGTATACATATGGCTGATTTATGCTAATGTTTGGCAGAAACCAACACACACACACACACACAAAATAAACTTTCTAAAATATAGGAAAAAGACCCTGTTCTGTCATTCATCAGTGTATTTTTTAAGGGTACAGAACTGGCTACATCTCCATTCTTAAGTCTTTAGAGATCTTTGATGATTGACTAACAAATGTATAGCATACCAGCCTCATTCTTCACACATCCCTGTTGGTTCTAGCTTTTAGTTAACCAGCTCAGCAAGTAATTAGAACCACTCCTAACTCCCTGAGCTCTAACACACTAAATCCAGAATCTCAGTAAGTGCACCCAGATCAATAAATTTAACTGATTCTAAAATTTCATTTCACACTCCATGGTCTAGTACTCTCAGAATCCATTCCACATATAAATATTTATGCACATATAAATTAGGAGCATCTAGCAGTGCCTTGGGGTGTAAAACTTCTCCTGGAAATGGTTGTAACTGACTTGCTGACTGCTTTCTGAGATCTAATCTTAATTATAAGATCAAAGGGGGGAATGTTGGATGGTAGAGATAGAGTCCAGTGAGAGCAGGCATACCTCTCATCACACTGGCCAGAAGAAGTTTTTGCAAACACAGGAGCAATAGAGTTTTGTTGCTCAGCGTACTTGGAGGTTTCTAAATCCTCCCATCCCATGCATATGCTTGAAGCTTCACACCTTCTCAGTCAAGGCCCTAACATTAACATCTGTCACTCTGCAAAGAAATGAATCGTGGGTGCTTTTTGGTTTAGTATCCCATGGGTTCATTCTTTGCATCTAGTTTTCAGCCATGCACCTCTCACCCATGAAGCTATAGAAGATAAGATACTGTTTTACTTGCCAGGTTTATTCACAGCAAATGTTTTACCTCAGCAAAAACAGACAAATAATTGAAATCAGCCAGGATTTGGGGTGGGCAGACCCCCAATAGAATGCACACAGTAACAGATAAACTTCTGTGTAGCATTAATGGGAATAACCCTGGCAGACACCACTTACCTAAGTAATCCAGCTTAAAGTTACAAATAATGAGGTGTGGGAACATTGACTGTCCCTGATGGCATGCACTTGGAAGAAAACAATATTCTTTCAGTGGATATTCTTGTTACAAATGAACAATATCAACCTAGTTGTGAGACAGTATCAGACAAACTAAAATCGAGGGACATTCTATAAAACCACTGGCCAGTATTCTTCAAAAGTGTCAAGGATATGAAAGCCAGGAAAAGACTGAAGGCCTCTCACAGACCGGAGCTCGTGGATAGCTGAATGCACTGTGGGATCTTGCATTGGATCCTAGGCCAGCGAAAAGCAAGACATTAGAGGGGGAATTCTTGAAATTTTAAAAAAGGTTTGATACTATGGTATCAAGGGGCTTCCCAGTGACGCTAGTGGTAAAGAACCAGCCTGCCAGTGCAGGAACCATAAGAGACGCAGGTTCGATCCCTGAGTTGGGAAGATCCCCTGGAGGAAGGCATGGCGACCCACTCTAGTGTTCTTGCCTGCAGGATCCTGTGGACAGAGGAGCCTGGCCGGCTATAGTCCATAACATTGCAAAGAGTTGGACACTACTGAAGTGACTTAGCACAGCACAGCACAGTATGGTATCAGTGTTAATTTTCTGGTTTCAAACACTATATTGTCAGAAGATAATAACATTAGGGGAAGGTGGATCAGAAGTGTACAGGGAACTCTAGGCTCTTTATGTAAATCAGCAAGTCTAAAATCAGAATGGATTTATTTATTTACTTTATTTCTGAATTTCCTAAGGAAATGTTTTTATTCAACAACATATATGGAAGTTTGTACAATCCAACAGGTTGTTCTTTCTCGCTGCTGTGAAATGAGAAAGATGCAGGCAAACAGAGAGGAGACAGCAGTGTGGACCTCCGGTCATCTGCCGTCTCTCCTCTATGGCATTGTTCCTTCCCATCAGCTCTGTTCCTTCGGATGGGATTGGGTTTCATTAGGACTTGGTGTCTTAATAAAAGGATGTATTCACAGAAATTCTCCTCTAGGAATTCATGTCCTTCTGGGAAAGCTGATGAAATGGCTCTAAGAGCTGTCATTCGTCTGCAGTGATCATGGTGACTTTACAACTTGCAAACAGCTTAGATTGCAAGTCCGAATTCCTGTCTAACTTTTTTAAACTCTTGAAAGAGATAGGAAAAGTCAAACATTTCAAACAGGAGAGATATATTTTACCTTCTTAAATTTCTGCATCAGGTGAAGCAGTATCTTGCCCTGTAAAAAGCCCAGTGGCTATTAGATTCAAAAGGCAATATATTTTGTAATCCTCTTTCTTTTCTGGGGCTTTGATTTCTTATTGCTTATTAGGGCTAAATTGTTTGCCCTTGACAATTTTTAGTACTACAGTTATTGAGGATTATGTAATAAAACTTAATTCATTCTGACCACGTCAACAGTTGAAGTAAGCTTCACTGCTTTTACTTTTCAAACCGTATTTGTCAACATATCACATATATATTAAAAACAGTGAATGATTTGTCTTAACCTCAAATTAGTTAGATATGCTTCTGGTCAATATGAATGCAGATATTGAACCATTGACTCAATTTTGGCTTCTCAGCTTCCTAGCGGATTCATGTCAATGTATGCCAAATCCAATACAGTACTGTAAAGTAAAATAAAGTTAAAAAAAAAGTTTCTTAAAATTTTAAAATATTTTCTTCCTATTTTTCCTTTAAAATCAATGCAACAGTTCATTAGTTGCATTTTCTGTTTCCCACATACTGAGATGACAGCATTACCAAACATTCTGCTGCTACAAAATAAAGGTTTTTTGTTTCATCCTATAATAACAATTTCCTCCTCAAACGTTCAGCCCTCATATAAGTCTCCAAAACCCTTGAAACTTCTGCCTGTTCTCTGGTTTCAAAGTCAATTGCATGTGCTTTACAGTTTTTCTCACCAGAGCACCCATTTCTAGTTACCCAACTGCGAGAAGATCAAACCACTCAATCCTAAAGGAAATCAACACTGAATATTCACTGGAAGGACTGATGCTGATGCTGAAGCTCCAATACTTTGGCTAACTAATGCGAGGATCCGACTCAATGAAATAGACCCCAGTGCTGGGAAATATTGAGGGCATGGGGAGAAGGGGATGACAGAGGATGAGATGGTTGGATGGCATCACCGACTCGATGGACATGAATTTGAGCAAACTCTGGGAGATAATGGAGGATAGAGGAGTGTGGTATGCTGCAAAAAGCTGGACATCACTTAGCAACTGAACAACAACCAACTCCATGTCATGTACTGCTGCATGGCAAACTCTCCTAAAACGGTGGCTTACAAAAACAATAATTTTATAATTTTGTAGGTCAAAGTTTGGGGCAGTTATTCTGGGCCTTTTTCACATGATTTCAGCAGAAGTCACAGTGGGATGGTGCCAGTGGATGGATCAGGCAGACAAAATAATCAGCCACCATAGAAGAGAGCCACCACCTTGCTTTGAGGTGGTACTCTCTGTAGTAAGCTGTAGACCGAGAGTCATGCAGTGAGGGCTGAAGGCCTGAATGAAAACGAGGGAGATCTCAGCATTTGTTCTTGTCCTATAAAATGGCATCAGTCAAGACAATTTATTCCATGCATACTTACCAGTAAAAATAATTTTCCTGTTAACAGAAAGTATTCAAGAATCAGTAGCAAGCTAATTCAAAGGGAAAGTAATATACCAGGAGATTAAAAAATGAGCCAGGAAAAAGCTAGATGTGGAAATGAAATAATCATAAACAAGTATTCCTAGAAGTTCTCACATCCAAATTGTGCTAAACCCACTCCAGAATTGGCATTTAATAAAGAATGTGTGTCCTTGGGCTTACAAATTCAAATAGAAGAGCCTACGTACACGTTGCCAAATATTTTGTCAAAATTGTGAAAACACATGGAAACTTGGCAATTTATATTTTGCCTGTGATGTTGCTCTACACCTGAATACTTTTAAATATATAAGCATCATCCTAAAAATCAGTAAATATAAAAATATTGAAATCTATAGTGTTTTCTGCCCAAGAAGCAAAATACCTAGTGATTGACTATATTTTCTTTCTGATTTTTGTGGGTTACATATGGGTTATAATATTTAGGTAGTTGCCTTAATAGTAACTTGTGGATTTTTTTTAAGGGATTGTTTCATTTGATACAGAAGAAGCAAACACATCTGTTACTCTTAAGAACTATCCTAAATAAGGCTGTAATTGTAATCATTTCTAAAAGAAGTTAATTTCTCTACAGCTTTAAAGTGCAGTTAATAGCCTCTGCACAGCTTCTCGGCCAATCTCCAAATCATCAAACAGCTAGTGGAGAATTATCTGGATTGCTCAGAAGGAAAACATTGTTCTAAATACAATTTAATTTTGTCTTGAACATTTAATATATGTCTCACTAAAACTTTTCCAAAGTGAAACGTTTTTCTTTTAATAATCAACATCTACCATTTCAAAGTAAATAATACGCAATATAAGCCCTCACAAATCAAAAAATTCACCAAAGTCGTAGGAGGTTTTTCAGAAAAACCATGAATAGTTAAATATCCATTAAAATATAAAACGGTTATATTTTAAGCTTCAGTGTTAAGAGCAATTTAAAATTACTGAAACTGTTTATTGGAATAATTTGTTTACATGACCAATTTTTTTTCTACTGAGGACAAGTGTAAAAACACAAAAATCCTTTGTCAATAAGATGTATTAGTTCTTATGTATCAAACCTATGTTTTTTCCCAAATCCAAGCGTGTTCAATTTTCATTAAAATTCTGAAGGGAAGTGTGAACATTACTGCAAAATAATAAGTGTAAAAATTGTGTTGGTGTATAACTAAAAATCTAAATATACTTAAAGTAGGAATACCTTAAGGTCAAGAAAGGATTTGCATAATTTATCTACTTTGGTAGTGTTTAATGCTATATAGTTTTGGAATAAATCTTCCTTCCTTTGTTAGTCTGTTTTGTAACATTAGTCCTCAATTTCAGGTAGCAGGAAAATAAGACCTGATTGTTGGGAAGTGACTAGGTAATGCTCTGACAACATCAGACTCTGCTGTCAGGAAAAATACTTGAAATGCAAGGTGAGACTGTTAGTCATTTCTGAGGTTAAATATATTCCTGAAGACGTGTATGCAAGGCAGATTTTATTTTATTTATTTTTTTGGTTTTTTTATTTTTTTTTATTTTTATTTTTTTTTGTATTTATTTATTTTTTTACACGAACTCCCAAACATGAACCCCCCTCCCACCTCCCACCCCACATCTTCCCTCTAGATCATCCCCATACACCAGCCCCAAGCATCCTGCATCCTGCATTGAACATAGACTGGCAATTCATTTCTTACATGATAGTATACATATTTCAATGCTATTCTCCCAAATCAACTTGAAATGCAAGTCATTTCTGAGGTTAAATATATTCCTGAAGACGTGTGTGCAAGGCAGATTTTAATCAGTATTTATTTTCAATTATAAATTTTATTTAAGTCATCTAGTTTCAAGCCTGAAAGTTAGTAATCATTCAGTTTACATAGTTGCTGTTTTCATTTTTTATGTTGATTGTGGATATATATATATATATATATATACATTTATATGGCATTCATTTCCAAAAACATTTATATCTTTAAAATTGAATCACCTTGCAAATATAATTATCTCAATGAGATTCTTCACGTTTCTGTAAATTAAACAGATGACTTCTATGTATTTTTAAACACACTTTAAAACAGCCATATAATAAACCATGGTAATATTATGCTGAGTGAAAGAAACCAGATGCAAAAGACCATATATTGTAGAATTCCATTAGTATGGATTCTTCAGAGTAGGCAGAGCTGTAGACACAGAAAACAGGTTAGTGGTCACTGGAGGGAAGGAAGATGACAAGTGACCCCTTAGTGGACACAAAGTTTTCTGGAACTAGAGAGAGTGATGGTTACACTATATTGTGAATGTACTACATGTCACTGATGTCAGACATTGTATTACTTGACTAAAATGTAAAGAAAAAGACATAAAATATAATATAGTTTACATTAGATGTTCAAGGAAACATGGAAGATCTTCAGAAAATTATTATTCTATGGTTCTGTTCCTCGTCTTTTAGACCGTGAAGTGTCCTTCAGCTACCCTTGGAAAAGTATTCTTCCTGTTAGCAGGTCCTTAGAGTTTCTTGCTTGATTTGAGGAGCTCTTAAAGTGTTGATTGACAGTAGGATGTTCTGAAGACCAAATGATAGTTCATTTTCCAGGATAATTTAATCTTTTTGTTTGTTTTTTTGACTGCATCATGAGTCTTGCATGAACTTAGTTCCCCAACCAGGAATGGAACGCAGGCCCCCTGCAGTGGAAGCACGAAATCCTAACCACTGGACCGCCAGGAAAGACCCAACTTTGATTTTTTTGTAATCCAAGTCATATTTCCAGTAGTGAAACAATTACTTAATGGAAAACCTGAATATAAATAATAATAAGTCACTGCCAACATGCCATTCAATATACAAATTGAAAATTAAGAAGCAATATATGTAAAGGGTTAGGTTAATTTTAACATGCCAATTTTGTGATCAACATTAAGCAGAAATACAACAAACAAATGGGCACATTCTATGTTGGGTAAGCATTTTGATAGAAAATTTGGGTCGTGAATGGAAATGGTAGTGACAACATTTCTGTGTCCATGTTGCTTCAACCAGCAGAAACATGTAAACTTCCTCTTCCTACTTGGTATAGTATAAAGTGGAGTGAACAAACATTTTAGGGGCTGATTTCGGCAGAAATATAAGGCAGGAAATGATGCCATTTTCTCCCATCTGTAGATTTGTTGGTGTGACTTGCTGTGAAGGAGAGAAAGCATTCTGCTTGACTGTCTGGCACAGTTTGTGGGAAGGCTGAGCACTGGGCACACAATTTGCAGATTCCAGGGGTTCAAATAAGAAGGCAAGAGAACCCTGGGGACAGAAGGGCATTGCTGGATAAACGGAGCCTGTGGAGCTATGAAGGCAAAGATTCCTCTGTGACCTTACAACCAAAGATCAACGTAAATTACTGGTTTTCATAGAAAGGAAGCAACTATTGGAAGGACTAACTTTGCGCAGTCTTTTTTTTTAAAAATTAATTTTATTGTAGTATAAGTTGCTCTACAATGTTGTGTTATTTTCTGCTGTACAGCAAAGTGAATCAGCTACATGTATACGTATATTCCCCTCCCTTTTGGATTTCCTTCCCATTCAGGATACCACAGAGCACTGAGGAGAGTTCCCTGTGCTATAAAGTAAGTTCTCATTAGTCATCTATTTTATATATAGTATCAACAGTATATATTTGTCCATCCCAATCTCACAATTCCTCTCATTCCCCCTTTTCTCCTTTGGTATCCACATATTTGTTCTGTATATCTGTGTCTCTATTTCTGCTTTGCAAAAAATATCAATCCCTGAACTTTATGCTTCCAGGATTGTATATAAGTAGGTTTCCTTAAAAATTATAATTTTAATTAATTCTTCCCTTTTCTAGAGTATAACTAAACATATGGATAATGAAGAAGCCAAGGGGAGATTAGAAATAACCATTCTGAGCCTCAAAAGAATTCTTATTAAACTGCTTTCTTCCCTGTTGGTGTAGCAAGTGAGAATGGAGAAACATTTTCCCGATGGGCCATTATTTCAGAATCAGTGGCCCCAAATGACCATCCCCCTTGTGGTGAGGTTTCAAGAGCAGATGGTACAAGCAACAAGGGCTTATGTTAGGAGCAATTATTCCACTATTTCCTATTGTGTTCCAACTTTGTGAAGCATGGTAACCTATGTTGGCAATACTGAATTAGAAAATAACACTAAACCAGAGAAACATTTGTTAGGGAGTTTGCACTTTATCCTTGTTTCTTTTAGAAAGAAAAGCTAGTTTCTGATTATTTGAAGTTAGGGC
Source organism: Oreotragus oreotragus (assembly GCA_006410675.1). Classification (NCBI taxonomy): domain Eukaryota; kingdom Metazoa; phylum Chordata; class Mammalia; order Artiodactyla; family Bovidae; genus Oreotragus; species Oreotragus oreotragus. Next base: position 104,046 of record SJYX01013252.1, on the reverse strand, counting down.
CTCTGATTAGGGCTTTAATAAACAGAAAATATTCTGAGTTATTTCTTTCATTTGGCTATAAATCCAGTGATTTTTTTTTTGCCTTACATGTCCTACCTTCTTGAATGACTAACAACCCCCCCCCAAAAAAAAAACTTGTTCTAGAGCTGTCTTCAAAGAAAAGTGAGGATGAGAATGTATGGATTTTAAGGGATACATATATATATATATATATATATATATATATATATATCTTAACGCTGCGGTAATAAACTGCCACATACTTAGTGGCTTAAAACAACAAAATGTATTTTCTTATGATTCTGGAGGTCAGAAGTCCAAAATGGGTTTTACTGGGCTGAAATCAAGGCTTCTGAAGGGCTATGATTTGGAGGCTCTAGGAGTGAATTCACGCCTTTGCCTTCCATAACTTCTGGAGGCTGCCTACATTCTTTGTCTCATGGTCCCATTCCCTCATCTTAAACCAACACATTCCCCCACTAGGTCACTGACACTGACTCTGCCCCCTTTTCACTCCTATGGATCCTCGCAATTACATTGAGCCCACCTTGGATAACTCACCTCTAGGTTCTTAGTCACATGTACAAAACTTCTTTTTCCAAATAAAGTTAACACCTTCACAGGTTCTGAGGATTGAAATTCAAATGTCTTTGGGCCACCACTCTACCTACAAAGTAATATATAAGATGTGCATAGAAAGAGGTTAATAAAAACATGTTATAAATCATAAAATATATTGCATTAAGTATATAAAGTGCTTCCCTTGTGGCTCAATTGCTAAGGAATTTGCCTGCAATGAGGAAGACCCGGGTTCAATCCCTGAGTAGAAAATACCTTCCAACAACACAAGAGAAGATTCTACAGATGGAAATCACCAGATGGCCAATACTGAAATCAGATTGATTATATTCTTTGCAGTCAAAGATGGTGAAGCTCTATATAGTCAGCAAAACAAGCCTGGAATTTAACTGTGGCTCAGATCATGAACTCCTCATTGCAAAATTCAGACTTAAAGAAAGTAGGGAAAACCACTAGACCATTCAGGTATTCAGTCAGTTCAGTTCAGTTGCTCAGTCGTGTCCGACTCTTTGTAACCTTTTGTAACCCCATGAACCACAGCATGCCAGGCCTCCCCGCCCATCACCAACTCCTGGAGTCCACCCAAACCCATGTCCATCAAGTCGGTGATGCCATCCAACCATCTCATCCTCTGTCATACACTTTTCGTCCTGCCCTCAATCTTTCCCAGCATCAGGGTCTTTTCAAATGAGCCAGTTCTTCACATCAGGGGGCCAAAGTTTGGAGTTTCAGCTTCAGCATCAGTCCTTCCAATGAATATTCAGAACTGCTTTCCTTTAGGATAGACTGCTTGGATCTCCTTGCAGTCAAAGGGACTCTCAAGAGTCTTCTCCAACACCACAGTTCAAAAGCATCAATTCTTTGGTGCTCAGCTTTCTTTATAGTCCAACTCTCACATCCATACATGTTTACTGGAAAAACCATAGACTTGACTAGACAGACATTTGTTGGCAAAGTGATTTCTCTGCTTTTTAATATGCTGTCTAGGTTGGTCATAACTTTCCTTCCAAGGAGTAAGCGTCTTTTAATTTCATGGCTGCAATCACCATCTGCAGTGATTTTGGAGCCCAGAAAAATAAAGTCAACCACTGTTTCCACTGTTTCCCCATCTATTTGCCATGAAGTGATGGGACTGGATGCCATGATCTTAGTTTTCTGAATGTTGAGCTTTAAGCCAACTTTTTCACTCTCCTCACTTTCACCAAGAGGCTCTTTAGCTCCTCTTTACTTTCTGCCATAAGGGTGGTGTCATCTACGTATCTGAGGTTATTGATATTTTTCCCAGGTATCTTGATTCCAGCTTGTGCTTCCTCCAGCCCAGTGTTTCTCATGATGTACTCTGCATATAAGCAGGATGACAATTCAGGTATGACCTAAGTCAAACCACTTACGATGATAGTGGAAGTGACAAATAGTTTCAAGGGATTTGATCTGATAGAGTGCCTGAAGAATTATGGACGGAGGTTTGTAAGATTGTACAGGAGGCAGTGATCAAGACCATCCCCAAGAAAAAGAAAGACTGCTTGGATCTCCTTGCAGTCAAAGGGACTCTCAAGAGTCTTCTCCAACACCACAGTTCAAAAGCATCAATTCTTTGGTGCTCAGCTTTCTTTATAGTCCAACTCTCACATCCATACATGTTTACTGGAAAAACCATAGACTTGACTAGACAGACATTTGTTGGCAAAGTGATTTCTCTGCTTTTTAATATGCTGTCTAGGTTGGTCATAACTTTCCTTCCAAGGAGTAAGCGTCTTTTAATTTCATGGCTGCAATCACCATCTGCAGTGATTTTGGAGCCCAGAAAAATAAAGTCAACCACTGTTTCCACTGTTTCCCCATCTATTTGCCATGAAGTGATGGGACTGGATGCCATGATCTTAGTTTTCTGAATGTTGAGCTTTAAGCCAACTTTTTCACTCTCCTCACTTTCACCAAGAGGCTCTTTAGCTCCTCTTTACTTTCTGCCATAAGGGTGGTGTCATCTACGTATCTGAGGTTATTGATATTTTTCCCAGGTATCTTGGTTCCAGCTTGTGCTTCCTCCAGCCCAGTGTTTCTCATGATGTACTCTGCATATAAGCAGGATGACAATTCAGGTATGACCTAAGTCAAACCACTTACGATGATAGTGGAAGTGACAAATAGTTTCAAGGGATTTGATCTGATAGAGTGCCTGAAGAATTATGGACGGAGGTTTGTAAGATTGTACAGGAGGCAGTGATCAAGACCATCCCCAAGAAAAAGAAATGCAAAAAGGCAAAATGGTTGTCTAAGGATGTCTTACAAATAAGAGAACCTAAAGGCAAAGGAGAAAAGGAAAGCTATACCTTCTGAATACAGAGTTCTGAAGAGTAGCAAGGAGATATAAGAAAGCCTTCCTCAGTGATCAACACAAAGAAATAGAGGAAAACAATAGACTGGGAAAGACTAGAGATCTTTTCAAGAAAATTAGAGATACCAAGGGAATATTTCATGCAAAGATGGGCACAATAAAGGACAGAAATGGTATGGACCTAACAGAAGCAGAAGGTATTAAGAAGAGGTGGCAAGAATACACAGAAGAACTGTGCAGTAAAGATCTTCATGACCCAGACAACCATGATGGTGTGATCACTCACCTACAGCCAGACATCAAAGACTGTGAAGTCAAGTGGGCCTTAGGTAGCATCACTACAAGCAAAGCTAGTGGAGGTGATCTCATTCCAGTTGAGTTATTTCAAATCCTGAAAGATGATGCTGTGAAAGTGCTGCACTCAATATGCCAGCAAATTTGGAAAACTCAGCAGTCGCCACAGGATGGAAAAAGCTCAGTTTTCATTGCAATCCCAAAGAAAGGCAATGCCAAAGAATGTTCAAACTACTGTACAATTGCACACATCTCACACACTAGCAAAGTAATGCTCAAAATTCTCCAAGCCAGGCTTCAACAGTATGTCAGCTGAGAACTTCCAGATGTTCAAGTTGAGTTTAGAAAAGGCAGAAGAACCAGAGCTCAAATGGCCAACATCCACTGGACCATAGAAAAAGCAAGAGAATTCTAGAAAACCATCTCCTTCTGCTTTATTGACTATGGCAAAGCCTTCGATTGTGTGCATCACAACAAACTGTTGAAAAAAAGATGGGACTACCAGACCACCTCACCTGCCTCATGAGAAATCTGTATGCAGGTCAAGAAGCAGCAGTTAGAACTGGACATGGAATAACAGATTGGTTCCAAATTGGAAAAGAATTGCGTCAAGGCTGAATATTGTCACCCTGCTTATTTAACTTATATATGCAGAGTACATCATGTGAAATGCTGGGCTGGATGAAGCACAAGCTGGAATCAAGATTGCTGGGAGAAATATCAATAACCTCAGATGCATAGATGACACCACCTTTATGGCAGAAAGCAAAGAAGAACCAAAGAGCCTCTTGATGAGTGTGAAAGGGGAGTGTGAAAATGTTGGTTTAAAACTCAAGATTCAAAAAATGAAAATATGGCATCCAGTCCCATCATTTCATGGCAAATAGATGGGGAAACAATGAAAAAAGACACAGATGACACCACCTTTATGGCAGAAAGCAAAGAAGAACCAAAGAGCCTCTTGATGAGTGTGAAAGGGGAGTGTGAAAATGTTGGTTTAAAACTCAAGATTCAAAAAATGAAAATATGGCATCCAGTCCCATCATTTCATGGCAAATAGATGGGGAAACAATGAAAAAAGTGACAGACTTTATTTTCTTGGGCTCCAGAATCACTGCAGATGGTAACTGCAGCCATGAAATTAAAAAATGCTTGCTCCTTGGAAGAAAAGGTATGGATGAATCTAGACAACATATTAAAAGCAGAGACATTACTTAGCTGACAGAAGTCCATTTAGTCAAAGCTATGGTTTTCCAGTAGTCATGTGTGGATGTGAGAGTTGAACTATAAAGAATGCTGAGTGCCAAAGAATTGATGCTTTTGAATTGTGGTGTTGGAGATCACTCTTTAAAATCCCTTGGACTGCAAGGAGATCAAACCAGTCAATCCTAAAAGATATCAGTCCTGAATATTTATTGAAGGGACCGATGCTGAAGGTTAAACTCTCATACTTTGGCCACCTCATGTGAACTGACTCATTAGAAAAGACCCTGATGCTGGGAAATTTGAAGGCAGGAGGAAAAGTGGATGACAGAGGATGAGATGGTTGGATGGCATCACCGACTTGATGGACATGAACTTGAGCAAGCTCCAGAAGTTGTTGATGGAAAGGCAAGCCTGGCATGCTACAGTCCATGGGGTAGCAAAGAATCGGACATGACTGAGCAATTGAACTGAACTGAAAATATATAAATGGAAACACACTACAATGTGTGGGGTGTTTACCCTGAACATGGTAGTTCCAATGAGCATTTTCAGTGATTAGTTTCACATTCATATATTAATATTTTGGTAAGTAGTTACATAAATCATATATGTAAGTGTCAGTGTATAATTTATTAACACACTGTTCTACCACCACCAAATTTCAAAACTGAAACATTACCAATATTAAACATACCTATATAACCCTTCCCGAATCCTGGTCCCCTAAGGTCTCCCTAGGTTACCACTGTCAACCATTTTGTGTTATAATTCTTTTGCCCTCAAAATTTTATTAGAGAGATGGAAAGAGACACAGATAGATAGATTGGTAGGTAGGTAGGCTGGTAGATGAGAGAGAGAGACATTGCTTGGTTTTTAATTTTACAAAAGTGGTGCTATAACGTATCTTTTATTATTATTTTTTTTTACTAAATTTAACATTTCTAAGATTTATCCTCATTGTATATATTAATATTAATTCATATTCACTGTTATACTGTACCTGATTTTTTGGGACATATTATAATATACATTTTTCTGCCAATGAATATTTGGATTGGTTCCAGTTTTTGTTTTGTTTTTCACTATCACTAACAGTGCTGCTATAAATATTTTGTTAATATCACCTGGTGCACAAGTGGAAGGATTTCTTTAAGATTTATACCTAGAACTAAAATTTTGGTATCTTGAGTATTCACATATCAAATTTACAATACAGTTTTTGCATTAAAAAATTACAGTGTCAATTTTTCCCACTTTTTCTACTTTTAGCTGCAGTATATAAGCTATCATTTGGCTCTATGTTTTTGCCAAAATCTGTGTCATCAAACCTCTTATTTTTAATAACGCAGGTTAAAATGGTATCTCAGTATCTTATTTAGCACATCTGTATTTACAAATTAGTCTGAACATTTTTTCACATATTTATTGGACATTTGTGATCTCTGTCCAGTGAAGCATTTCTTCTTTTGTCTGTATTCTGCTCAGTTGTTTGTCTTTTTCTCGTACATTGGCATGAGACTTTTTATATTCTGGCAATGGCCAATCATAAGTTCTACCAGTGTGGCAATTATCTTTTTCCATTGTGATCTGTTTTTTCTTTATCCTTAAATAGCCTGTTGATGAATAGAATTTCTCAATTTTGACATCATAGAATTTATTAATGAATCTACCTCACGTCAAGGCCATAGAATATTCTGCTATATTTTCTTCTATTTTTTCAGTTTTACTATTCTGCTTGAACTTTTAATCTACCCAAACTTGCTTTCTTGGGTGGTATCATGTAGACACAGAATGTGACCTTTTTGCCCTAGGCATAATCATTTATTAAGTACCCAGCTCTCACCTGAAAATTTCTTTTTCTTTTTTTTTGTCAAATAAGGACTGTTTTCAGGCTCTTCCTTTAGTCCTATTTGTCAGTTTATCTTTGTACCAATATCATGATCTCTTACAGCATTTTAGTCATTTTAAGCATCTATTACATGAAATTTCTCCATGTTTGTTCTTTATTTATAAGCATGTTTTGGCTATTCCTGGATCTTATAATCTATAATCATACAAATTATAAGATTTGCTTGTCAATTTCCTCAAAAAACTTGATGGACTTTGATAAAAGTTGCACTGGATCTAACAACTAATTTAGAAAGAATTGCTCACTTTATAATATTTAATCTTTTTTGTATAATCATGGCATCTCTCTCCATTTAAATATTTACATTGTCAAGAAATTATGAAATGTTCTGCATGAAAGACTTTAACATATTTTAGGGGTATCTCTACATATGATTTTAGTCTTAGTATATAATAATATCTTTTCAATTTTTCAGTTCACTTGAACCCCATAAATTCAAAGACTAGTCAAATTTATATCCACTTGGACCAGTTATCATTCATAATTTTTTTTTGCATTTCAGAACAGAAATCTGTCTGTCTCTTATACACATCTAGATGTGTATAAGAGACAGAAGCTATGGNTCAATTTTTCAGTTCACTTGAACCCCATAAATTCAAAGACTAGTCAAATTTATATCCACTTGGACCAGTTATCATTCATAATTTTTTTTTTGCATTTCAGAACAGAAATCTGTGGGTTTTGTATTTTTTTTTTTAAGTAAATTAATTAGAAGTTCATTTTGTAAATGTTCAAGATTAAACTGTGTATTTTTCTTTACTGACTCACCTTCAATTTTGAGATTATATTATTGAGTACACTATTCAAAGTTAACTATAATTTCCTCTTAGCATTTTGAGTAAACTGACCTATTGTATTGTGAGTTTCATTATTAATGTTGAGAAGTCTGCTGCCAGTCTAAGTATTTTCCAGTATAGGTGATAAGTGTACACATGCCAGACAGTTTACCTAGCTAAAATTGTATAGACTTAAGTGATTTTTAGTATTCACACAGTTCTGCAACCATCATCCCAAAGATTTTTGGATATTTATTTTTCCCTAAAATTCATGTCACTCCCTACTTCCCCTCAACTAAGAAACTATTTTCTGTCTGTTTTAATGTGGGATATTTCTTTAGCTGTAAATTCAATTCAACTTCTATTTTCAACTGATTCTTACATGCTTTTACATATTCACTATATCTTTAATATCAACAATTGTATATTTTCGTTCATTTATTATTCTACTTGATTATTTTAAAAAATATATCTGGTATTATAGCTTCCTATTAACAATTTTCTCTTTTATTTCTTAAAATGCATTTTATATGTTTATTTTCTATTCTTGATATAGTATTCCAATTGAAGTCCATGCATACCCATGTGTTTTCTTCTTTAGTAAAATAATGTAGTAATAAAATAGCTATCTCTTCCCTATGATTCCATAGCTTGCTGTGTACTTCAACATAGCACTTTTAATGGAAAAAATTGTTTACAGTTTGTCTTTTATAATAGAGGGAACAAATTGAGAGCAGACATTATCTTTCAATATTGTATCATCAGCACTTAACTAAATTCCAGGTTAGCAATACATGATAAATAAATATTTATTGGACAACTCTAAATAACTTTGATCTTTTCATATTTTTAACTTGAATAAATTCTGTTGAGTTTTTGGCTAAAATAAATATATTCTACCTCAACTTTTCAACATCAGTTCAGTTCAGTCACTCCATCGTGTCCGACTCTTTGTGACCCCATGGACTGCAGTATGCCAGGCTTCCCTGTCCATCACCAACTCCTGGAGTTTGCTCAAACTCATGTCCACTGAGTCAGTGATGACATCCAACCATCTCATCCTCTGTCATCCCCTTCTCCTCTTGCCCTCAATCTTTCCTAGCATCAGAGTCTTTTCCAATGAGTCATCTCTTCCCAATAGGTGGCAAAATTATTGGAGCTTCAGCTACACCCTCAGTCCTTCCAGCGAATACTCAGGACAGATTTCCTTTAGGATGGACTGGTTTGATCTCCTTGAAGTCCAAGGGACTCTCAAGAGTCTTCTCCAACACCACAGTTCAAAAGCATCAATTCTTTGGCGCTCAGCCTTCTTCACAGTCCAACTCTCACATCTATACATGACCACAGAAAAAACCATAGCCTTGACTAGATGGACCTTAGTCGGCAAAGTAATGTCTCCGCTTTTGAATATACTATCTAAGTTGGTCATAACTTTTCTTCCAAGGAGTAAGCGTATTTTAATTTCATGGCTGCAGTCACCATCTGCAGTGATTTTGGAGCCCCCCAAAATAAAGTCTGACACTGTTTCCCCATCTATTTCCCATGAAGTGATGGGACCGGATGCCAGTGTCTTTGTTTTCTGAATGTTGAGCTTTCAGCCAACTTTTTCACTCTCCTCTTTCACTTTCATCAAGAGGCTTTTTAGTTCCTCTTCACTTTCTGCCATAAGGGTGGTGTCATCTGCACATCTGAGGTTATTGATATTTCTCCTGGCAATCTTGATTCCATCTTGTGCTTCTTCCAGCCCAGCATTTCTAATGATGTACTCTGCATATAAGTTAAATAAGCAGGGAGACAATATACAGCCTTGACGTACTCCTTTTCCTATTTGGAACCAGTCTGTTGTTCCATGTCCAGTTCTAANGTTTTCTGAATGTTGAGCTTTAAGCCAACTTTTTCACTCTCCTCTTTCACTTTCATCAAGAGGCTTTTTAGCTCCTCTTCACTTTCTGCCATAAGGGTGGTGTCATCTGCATATCTGAGGTTATTGATATTTCTCCTGGCAATCTTGATTCTAGCTTGTGCTTCTTCCAGCCCAGCATTTCTAATGATGTACTCTGCATATAAGTTAAATAAGCAGGGAGACAATATACAGCCTTGACGTACTCCTTTTCCTATTTGGAACCAGTCTGTTGTTCCATGTCCAGTTCTAACTGTTGCTTCCTGACCCGCATACAGATTTCTCAAGAGGCAGATTAGGTGGCCTGGTATTCCCCCCTGTTTCAGAATTTTCCACAGTTTATTGTGATCCACACAGTAAAAGGCTTTGGCATAGTCAACAAAGCAGAAATAATGTTTTTCTGGAACTCTCTTGCTTTTTCGATGATCCAGCGGATGTTGGCAATTTACAAGTGTCTGTTTTTTTTTTTTTTTTTTAACAAGTGTCTTTTAATTTCATGGCTGCAGCACCATCTGCAGTGATTTTGGAGCCCAAGAAATTAGTCTGTCACTATTTCCATTTTTTCCCCATCTGTTTGCCATAAAATGATGGGACTAGATGCCATGATCTTAGTTTTTTGAATGTTGAGTTTTAAGCCAGCTTTATCACACTCCTCTTTCACTTCAAGAGGCTCTTTAGTTCCCCTTCACTTTCTGCCTTAAAGGTGGTGTTATCTGTATATCTAAGGTTATTTCTATTTCTCCGGGCAATCTTGATTCCAGCTTGTGCTTCATCCAGCCCGCTATTTCTCATGATGTGCTCTGCATAGAAGTTAGATAAGCAGGGGGACAATATACAGCCTTGATGTACTTCTTTCCCAATTTGGAACTAGTTCATTGTTCCATGTTCGGTTCTGACTGCTGCTTCTTGACCTACATACATGCGCTCCTTTAATGGACCGGAACCTGGTGGTTGGGAGTCGACGATAAGAAAGTAAAGGAGAGAAAGAGGCTGATATTCCTTGGTGTATGCAGAAAGCCAATAAAGCCCCTGACACGGGGCTTGCTCTGTTCACGGAGAACTCAGACGCCCTCTCAATGGGGTGAAGGTGTGGAGCGCCTTCTCAAGAGGGTCTTAGAAGCTCAAGCAGGAAATTGAACTCAGAAGGTCTCTTGCTCCAAAGAAATAGCCTGAGAGAGAGAGAGAGAAAGAAAGAAAGAGAAAGAAAGACACAGAGACCAGAGCTCTGATGGAGCAAAGGTGTTTTAATCAACATGGTGTGGGCATATATACTGTAGTTATTCTAAAAGCCCCTGACACGGGGCTTGCTCTGTTCACGGAGAACTCAGACGCCCTCTCAATGGGGTGAAGGTGTGGAGCGCCTTCTCAAGAGGGTCTTAGAAGCTCAAGCAGGAAATTGAACTCAGAAGGTCTCTTGCTCCAAAGAAATAGCCTGAGAGAGAGAGAGAGAAAGAAAGAAAGAGAAAGAAAGACACAGAGACCAGAGCTCTGATGGAGCAAAGGTGTTTTAATCAACATGGTGTGGGCATATATACTGTAGTTATTCTCAGCAAAGATAAAGATTAAAAGTCCAGACTTACAAAACATAAGCAATCCATATTAAAAAGAGAGAGAGTTGTAAATAATCACTTTTAACATATGGTTCACAAGAAGGAAGGGGGTACGTATCACGGTATAGAAAAACTAAGGAAGGAAATGCCTGGATCCCTCAAGCCCCGGGAGAGGCTTGCCTCTCCTCTTAATTCCTGATTATTCAGGAATTAATACGCAACAGAGGATTCCTGAAAGATCCAAAACAGTACAGAGGAAGCCTCCTGTTAAATGCTTCCTGACACATACAGATTTCTTATGAGGCAGGTAAGGTGGTCTGGTAGTCCCATCTCTTTAAGAATTTTCCACAGTTTGTTGTGATGCACACAATCAAAAGCTTTACTGTAGTCAACAAGGCAGAAATAGATGTTTTTCTAGAAGTTTCTTGCTTTTTCTGTGCTCCAGCAGATGTTGGCCATTTGAACTCTGGTTCCTCTGCCTTTTCTAAATCCACCTTGAACATCTGGAAGTTCTCAGTTGACATATTGTTGAAGCCTGACTTGGAGAATTTTGAGCATTACTTTGCTAGCATGTGAGTTGCGTGCAGTTGTGCAGTAGTTTGAGCATTCTTTGGCATTGCTTTTCTTTGGGACTGGAATGAAAACTGAGCTTTTCTAGTCCTGTGACCACTGCTGAGTTTTCCAAATTTGCTGGCATATTAAGTGCAGCATCATCTTTCAGGATTTGAAATAGCTAGACTGGAATTCCATCACCTCCACTAGCTTTGTTTGTAGTGATGCTTCCTAAGGTCCACTTGACTTCAGTCTTTGATGTCTGGCTGAGGGTGAGTGATCATATCATTATCATTATCTGGGTCATTAAGATCTTTTTATATTTTATCTCAACTTTTCAACATACAGAAAACAAACATATTCCATCTCAACTTTTCAACATACACATGCTCAAATACATGTATATACTGTTAAGTGTTCACATCTTACTTTTTGCAGAATATAACTGAATAATGATATGTTGGGGCAAAATTTTTATCAAGTTAAAAATTACATGAATGTAAAATAAATTTCCAATAGTTTAATCAAGCTAAGTACCACTTCCTAACAACATTTTTGATAACATCATCAATAACTTTAAAAATAGGGATAGCAAAGCAACTGAGCTCTTTTACCTGGGAAAGAACATCCTTTTCAAAATTTAGTATGTGAATGTATAATTTGTCAAGCCAGTCTCATTAAATCAAATTATAAATAAGAAAGGGAGTGATAATTGCCACTATAAACCCAATTTTAGATGATAAGTTTTACAGTCAATTGGGAAATATTCAAGTGATCCAGAAAAAAATACCATTTGGTGTTTCTCATTCTATTTTGTGATAATTATTTTTACAATACCATTTTCAAAGTCTTGTTTTAGAAATATCTTTTTTTCAACATGTATAAAATTTATACAGTTTTCACACAACAGCAGAATACAAATTCTATTCAAGTTCTCATTGATTATATACCAGGAGACACTGGAACATATCCAGGGACAGAAAACAAGGTGCAAAAATTTGATGGTCTAAGGGTATTGAAATCATATAGAGTCTGTTCTCTTATCTCTGTGGAATTATGTTAAAAATCAGTATCAAAAGAGTTCGTGTAAAAAAATAAATAAATACAAAAAAAAAAGATATTTGAGAATAGCCCACATATTTTTAAGTGCAAAATGACATTTACCAAGAGAGATCTTTGACTTAGTCATTGAAAGCTTCAATAAAGTTAGACTAAGTATGAACAGTGGAGAAGGAAATTGCAACCCACTCCAGTATTCTTGCTGGAGAATCCCATGGACAGAGGAGCCTGGTGGGCTACAGTCTGTGGAGCTGCAAGAGTCAGATACAACTTAGCAACTAAACCACAACTACAACCACAAGTTTGAACAGAATGCTAGATTTCCAATTTATATTCACTGGAAATTTGATANAAATTGCAACCCACTCCAGTATTCTTGCTGGAGAATCCCATGGACAGAGGAGCCTGGTGGGCTACAGTCTGTGGAGCTGCAAGAGTCAGATACAACTTAGCAACTAAACCACAACTACAACCACAAGTTTGAACAGAATGCTAGATTTCCAATTTATATTCACTGGAAATTTGATATAGTTCCATTTACTCTGGCATTTAATATTATTGCTACAAGTGTAGAAAGCTTATTATTTTAGCTTTTTAAAAACATTTTGTTTCCCAAAAGTAATATTTTTATTTAAAAAATTTTTGAATAAGACTTGAAGCTTCTAATCCAATTCTGAGAATATAAATACTATGTTGTTTAAAAAAAGCCCAGGAAACTAATATGTGATACAGTATTATTAACTAAAGTACAGAATTTTATTCAAATTTCACAAAATTTTATGCTTATGTCCATTATTTGTTTTTATACCTTATTCAAGATTCCACACTGTGTTTAGTTGCATTGGGCAGCTTCAGCTGCATGCAACAAATTCTGATAAATTCTTTTTTCATTTTTTTGTTATAAATATTTTCTAATTTTCATTGTTATGGCTTCTTAGATAAACCCATCATTTAAAAGTGAACATTTAATTTCCAAATACATGGAGTTTTTAAATGTCTTTGATATTAATTTTTCATTTAAATGCTTTCTTCTCAGATATATTATCTTCTGATAATATGCTCCACAGATTCTTTATAAGTATTTTATACTACTAAATTTTGCTCAGATTTATTGAGACATAAAGCAAAAATTTATTTGGCTATTGAAAATAAATGAGCACTTAAGTTTTTTCACAACTTGCGTAATTCCATATGCACTAGATCCTATTCAATCATATGAAAAAGTATTTGTGTAAAAAAAGTGCATCATATAGTCATTAGAATGATGAATAAGAATACCAAGAAATGCTAAAATACATTAAATGAAATGAAAGATGCAAAAGTGCAGGTAGGATAGAATTTCAACTGTGTGACAGTATGTAGGGGAAAAAAAAAGCAAAGATATCAAGTTATCAACAGTGCTAGCATTGTTTACATCTTTTATTTTTTATTTTTTTGAATCTGTAACAATACAATGTAAAAACACCTGCACACAATAACAAACAGAAACTTGGCAGCAGGTCCTAAAGAGGTAGTAAGATTGGGTGTGCCATGTGCGTGTGTGTGAGTGAGGGGCAGGAGGAGAAAGATGAAGGCAGAGACAGAGATACAGAAACAGGAGTAGAGAAGGAAGGCAGGGAAGAGTTGGGGGCAGGCTTAGTTGCTGGGTTAGAAATTTTCTGAAGCACCAGGGAATTAAAAAATGAACTGAATTATGGATCAAAGGAAAGAGAAGCACTTAACTTGCTTTGTTAACATTAAGCCAGTATTTCTCTCTACTATTTTTCTTTTTCTAATTGGTCATTTCAGTTAGTTGCTAGCAATCATATACATCCCTATAAGGCAAAAGATGCTTACTCCTTGGAAGGAAAGTCATGACCAACCTAGATAGCATATTAAAAAGCAGAGATATTACTTTGCCAACAAAGGTCCATCTAGTCAAGAACATGAGTTTGGGTGAACTCCGGGAGTTGGTGATGGACAGGGAGGCCTGGCGTGCTGTGATGCATGGGGCTGCAAAAAGTTGGACACGACTGAGGGACTGAACTGAACTGAACTGAAGGCAAAAGATGAAAATAATATTCTATATGTTATTTTAGCTGATTTAATACATAGGGTTATATTTTCTACTAAATTTGTTCTCCCACCAGGATACCTTTTATGGAGAAATGACAGCGTGGCAACCATTATTTAGTCTGGGCACACTTAGATTTAGTGCTTGTAATTTCCCATCAGAAAGCATGTTGATGAGTAAATCCCCAAATTCCTTACCAGAAAATCCCCACCATTAACCACATAGACCAGAATCTGTATTTGTTTATAAAACGTTTGGTTTGCATACGGGGGAATCATGAATGGCTGTGGATCACACAGTCAGTAAGTACATCATTAAAACTGTGGAAACGCAACTTCTAGGCCTGAATTACAGCTCTGCCATTGATAGGTCTGTAATCCTGCTGAAGTTACTTAATGTGTCTTGTTCTGTTCTCCATACCTGTGAAGTTAAGTACACCTAATAACACTTACTTTATAGATTTTCTCTGAGGATAGTAGAAGTAATCCATGGAGCACCTAGTGTAACATCGGCACAAAGTGAAATGTAAACTGTACTTACTGTCATGGAAAAGGGCCTTATATACTCACAACAGATTTAATATGTGTATATGTATGTATGTTTATATATAAAGGGAGAGGAGGGGCAATGGAATAAACACAGAAAACATAAAAATACAGAAATGTTGAAATACAAAAGTTAATGATGTTTATCATAATAGTCTTGCAAGTTTTCAAAGACATTATTCACCTGATTTCAGCATTACAGTTATATATCCCGTATTCTTCCATTGCAAATTCAGCTATCCCAAATTCAAATAAAAATGCTGCTAGTACTTCAAAACTAATTTAGACAGAAAATACAAGCAAATTTCTATTTACTATGGCTGTTAATTTTGAAAGTCTAACATTTAGTGAATGTGGTTCCAAGTACTTCACGTAGATCAATCCAGTGCTCACAAGAGCCCTATCAGAGGAAGTGGTGTTATAATTATCCCTGTCTTACCGTTGATCAAACAAAGTACAGGGAGAATAGAAAGCTATTCACTAGATTTCATTCCTTTATATGGCTGAGTAATATTCCATTGTATATATGTACTACATTATCATTTGTAGAGATATGGCTGGACCTCAAGACTGTTATAGAGAGTGAAGTAAGTCAGAAAGTAAAAACAAATATTGTATATGAAACAAATATTGCATATATGTGGAATATAGAAAAATGGTATAGATGATCTTATTTGCAAAACAGAAATAGAGACAGAGATGTAGAGAATAAACATATGGACACCGGGGGGGCAACAGGTGGGTGGCATGAATTGGGAGACTGGGATTGACATAAAATAGGTAACTAATGAGAACCTACCGTATAGCTCAGGGAACTCTACTCAGCACTTTGTTGTGATTGAAATGGGAAGGAAATACAAAAAAGAGGGGATATATGTACATGTATAGCCGATTCACTTTGCTGTACAGTAGAAACTAACACAGTGTAAAGCAATCATACTCCAGTAAAAATTAATTTAGAAAAAGAATGCTATTCTCTGGGAGAGCTGACATTTGATAGCAAGAAGATTTACTTCTGAGCCTAGTGTATTAATCATTATAATATTTACCTAAGAGAACTACTATTTACTTGTATCTCGAAATGTAAGTTTTCAAATACTAGGAGAGAAAGTGTAGTGTGGGTCATAATTATTTACTATGTGACATACATATGGAATTTAAACCATATTTTAATGGATGCTTCTTTTCAAATCCAAACGTGGTATATAATTTTACTTGGTCAACAGAATATTTTCCTGCACGATTAATTTAAAGTAGTTAGAATAACAAGATGCACTCTATTCTAATGATAATAAATTTGAACTCCAAAATGTCAACATTACTTTTTATATATTTATGAAATAATGATTATGTTTCTATCACTGTTGTGTAAGATTAACACACTGGTATAACATTTAGAAATAACTCATTAATTATATAGCATGCAAAATGATGAAAAAAATAAAATTAACTTCTGAAGAGATTGCAAGCATATATATATTACTACAAAAGACATTTCTAGGGAAAAAGAATCATTAATGTCTCTGTCCTAAAATTTCATTCCAGGCATGTAAATGTCAATTCAGCTGCCTTATAAGACTTAGGAATGAATTTAATAAATGGGTCGATTTTATTTTTTTTTAATTTTTTTTTTGCATTTATTTATTTTTTTACACGAACTCCCAAACACGAACCCCCCTCCCATCTCCCACCCCACATCATCCCTCCAGATCATCCCCATAC
>SJYX01013252.1:43630-84580 GCA_006410675.1 Oreotragus oreotragus | reverse complement strand
TGAAGAATTGATACTTTTGAACTGTGATGCTGGAGAAGACTCTTGAGAGTCCCTTGGACTGCAAGGAGGTCCAACCAGTCTATTCTGAAGGAGATCAACCCTGGGATTTCTTTGGAAGGAATGATGCTAAAGCTGAAACTCCAGTACTTTGGCCACCTCATGCGAAGAGTTGACTCATTGGAAGGGACTCTGATGCTGGAGGGATTGGGGGCAGGAGGAGAAGGGGACGATCGAGGATGAGATGGCTGGATGTCATTACTGACTCGATGGACGTGAGTCTCAGTGAACTCTGGGAGTTGGTGATGGGCAGGGAGGCCTGGTGTGCTGTGATTCATGGGGTTGCAAAGAGTCGGACACGACTGAGCAACTGAACTGAACTGAAAACTTACAAAGAAAGGTATTGCTACAAAGATATCAGGATACTATGATTATTTATTTGTTGTCAAAATACTTATTTACTTGGCTGTGCTGGGTATTCATTGCCATGTGCAGGAACTTTGATGTGGCTTGTGGGATCTTTAGTTGCATCATGCAGGATCTTAGTTCCCTGACCAGGGATAGAACTTGGGCCCCCTGCATTGGAAGTGCAGAGTCATAACCACTGTTATTGGTCTGCTTGTGCTGCCATAACAAAATACCATATACTGGTGGCTTAAATAACAGAAATTTATGTTCTTAAAGTTCTGGAGACTGGAAGTCCAAGATCAAGGTGCTAGCAATATGCTGCTGAGGCCTCTCTTCCAAGCTTGTGGACAATTCCTCCTTGCTGTGTCCTCATGTAGCTTTTCCTCTGTGTAGGTGTAGAAAGAAGGAAATTTCTGGTGTTTATTTTTTGTCTTATGGTATCAGTTGTTTCAGATTAAGATCTTATCCCTATGACTTCATGTAAGCTTAGTTATCTCTGTAAAGGTCCTATCTCCAAATATATTCACATTGGGGGTTAAAGTTTCAACATGTGAATTTGATTGTCATTGTTCAGTCCCTCATTGTTTCTGACTTTTTTTAACCCCAGGGACTGCAGCTCACCAGGCTTCCCTGTCCTTTACTATCTCCCAGAGTTTGCTCAAACTCATGTCCATTGAGTTTGTGATGCCATTCTATCATGAATTTGGAGGACGTGAAAAATTCAGTTCATAATAATGAGGAATGCTGTATTAGATTACAAGGGTTAATGTAACAAAGTACCATGGACTGGGTGGCTTAAACTAGAAAAACATATTTTCTTACAGTTCTAGAGGCTGTAAGACCAAGATCAAGGTGTCAGCAGGGTTGTTAATTTGGAAGCCTGTCTCCTTGGCTGTCTTCTGTTGTCTTTCACCCAGTGCCTCTGTGTGTTGTCTTTATCTTAATCCACTCTTAGAAGGAGACCAGTCATATTGGATTAGGGCTCACATGGGCAACATTTTGCCATAATTATCTCTTTAAAGGTCTTCTTTTCAAATAGTCACATTCTGAGGAGCTACTGGTGTCTTGTGCGGCGGGGGTGGGGGGGGTATGCAATTCATCTCACAACAAATGTTTTGGTCATGTTTTAAAGAAGATTTCAAATTATCTGGTATCTGGGAGAAAAGTATTTTGGACCATCCCACCACCGCATTTGCTGAAAGCAGAGAAAGGAAGCTAGGAATGAGAATCCTCTTTGTACCCATGTTTCCCCTATACTATGGCCCCAAAGCAATTGTTCCTAATTCATGACTTGATTAACAAACTGCAGCTCTCTCTCTGCTTTACTTCTCCATTCTGCACACTCTGTCTTATGACTTATTTGAATTTTTGGTTTGCTGCAAATAGTGGAGCATGGAAAATAGTCACACTATGATACCTTCTGATAGGTGGTTGTACTCATCCAGCCAACTGGCTTCAACCTCAGTAAATTGCCTCTGAATTCTGGTGATTTTAGTGCACTGGAAGAAATTTTTAAAAAATGAACCACTCACTACAAAATAGTCTGAAATCAATTCCTGCCAGCAAGAAATATGAATGGCTTTCAAGAATAGGTTCCCAATAGTGCCATAAAGTGATTATATACTTAACAGCTTAAGATCCTGCTTCTGGAGGATGTCAAATGGTTTTACACCTGACTCAATATGGTTTCTATGTTTTGGTATGAGTAGGCACTCACCTTCAGTTTGTATTGCAAGTAGGATGCAAATCATCCTTTCAAAATATTTAAGGTGTCTCTTTCATCACACTGGTCAGAGAACAGTGGTCGGCAAGAAAGAACATAGCTGTGGTATGCTGGAAAATGACTAACAATTGACTTTCTTGAGCGGGGGAAGTTGGCTTTTAGTTTTTGGCAATTTCCGTAGTTAAATTTATCTGTGCCATGGCCAATTTCCAGCTACAATCATTATCAACTCTGGCAAGTGATGCATGTTGACTCCAGCATGCCCCTGGCAGTAGGTGGAACCAACAGGCGGAATCCTGAGGTTAGAACTGCATGTAATCAGTCTGGGTGGAAATAGGTACAAACAATCTACAAAGCACATTTAGGGAAGCTTAGTCCAGTATAGAATTTTGCTGACGATTACTCAAACAATGCAACTGATAGAAGCTATCCTTTGGGCAAATAAATAAACAAACATTGAAGAAGACTTTTTGAAAATTAGTAATGTGACAGTTAAGAACAAATTCTGTGGAATGAAAACTAAGCAACATAATGAAAGGATTTAGACTAGTTTCATGAAAAAATTTTTCTTGATCACAAAAGATTTTCTTCTTTCTTTTTTCATGGGACAGGGGAAGCAATAGGGGAAAGGAAGTATTTGCGTTTTATTTTTAATTTATTTTGTTCTTGAGAACAGACAGGGATCAGAAGATCATATCTGTCATTTAAGGCACAGAAGTATATACAGTAAACTCTATATTAATACATTTTTCATCTAAGATGGTAGGACTAATGATAGTCAGCAAGTCATTTCTTTTTCAGAAATAAGGAGTCTACCTGGATATAGGGCTTCCTGAATTGAACTAGCCCTACCTGCCTATTTAGAGTTCAGATTCCAGACCCAAACCAAAGCCACTTCCTCTTCCTAACATCCTTATTTGAAATTTTTTTTCTTGTCAGGACGCAGAAACACATTGTGGCTGAGAGTTTTATCCTCTGTGTTACAAAAACCCAGATGGGGAAGGAGGCTGTTGTTTTCT
The DNA here is from genome assembly GCA_006410675.1 of Oreotragus oreotragus. Classification (NCBI taxonomy): domain Eukaryota; kingdom Metazoa; phylum Chordata; class Mammalia; order Artiodactyla; family Bovidae; genus Oreotragus; species Oreotragus oreotragus. The sequence continues at coordinate 81,433 of SJYX01013252.1, read as the reverse complement.
GTTTGCCATTAGTATGACCTTTTGCAAGCTGCTGAAGGAGAGGCTTGCACACAGGGGTGATGGTCCAGAATGAGGAGAGAGTTGCCGCTCTTCTTTGCTTCTTCTGTAGCTCAGGTGCTTCTGCCAAGACTCTGTATTGTGTGCCTGTCTGTGTAGACTGGCTTCAGCGGATGGCCATTGGGGGTTTGGCTTTGTTTCAATACCTCATGGTACCTGTTGACCTGCTGACGCTTCTATCCACCAATAGGCCATTTGGAATAGTGATTTTTCCACATATCATCTAGTTTGATTTTAAATTATGATGTTCAAATCAATAAAGTGGAGTTTCATAGACAGTAATAAGCTTACTTTAACTTCTACTCTGTAAACCCCAAGACTGCTGGGATGTTGTATAGAGTATCTCTGTATGCTTAATTAATCTGAATTTCTTGTTTTGAAATAAATATATATCTGTTTGGTTAAATATATAACATATTAAGTAACAATTAACATTTATATAGTTTTTACAGATTATGAAGTAGTTTTTATAGACAATGAAGTATTTTCAGAATAGATTATTTGATCAAAACAGTAACTTGGTGACTTTGACAAGAATTTTACCATTAATTTAATTTGTTAATTAGAAAACTAAATTTCAGAAAAATTAAGAAGTTTCCCTAAAGATAAGGTTGGTAAGAGAAAAGGAACTCAAACCTGTGTCTTCTAGCTATAAATCATTATAATCCACGTTCTTTTAAAAAATATACAAGGGCTTAACATACTTAACTTGAAAGATTGCTCAGAATTAAAAAAAATACATATTTCAACCAGAGGCCTTTTAAAATCCCATTCCCTCTCTGTGTTTATAGTCCTCTGATATTCTCATGCATATCATTTTGCTTTAAAGAGAAGAGATTACTCATTTTTTTCTCAAAAATCTCTGCCTGAGATTTGACACAGGCTGTTATTTTGTTATCCAAGAAAAAAATTGCAAGATTTTAAAATTATCCAAACATAAAAAATACTAAAAAATATATTTGCCTTATAGTTAGAAGTTTGCCTCATTTCAAGTTTCACCTACAGTGCAGTTTAGGGCTTTCGTCCTGCTTCCCTCCTTCCTTCCCTTCCTTTCTTCCTTCCTTCCTTTCTCTATTTTCTTTCCTTTTTCCTTGCTTCTCTTTCTTTTCTAATATTGATTCATTTTGAATTTACATGGTGCTTGGAATATATGAACTATGGATCCAACATTTTGTTTTAGATGATTATCCAGGCATCCCAGCAGCATTAATGGAGTAATTCATCTTTACCTATTGACTTGAGATACCATCTTTATCATAAACTACATTTCTTTGTATATTGGATCTACTTTTGGATTTATTATAATTTTTATTAGTCTCTTTGATACTAACATACTAATTTAATTAGTGAGAATTTATGATATATTTTAATATGTTCTAGAACGAATTTACCTTTATTGCTCTTCTGAATCAGGGTTTTCCTGGATATTCTTATGTATTTGTTTTCTATTTGGATTTTATATTTATCTTGGCTAGTTTTTAAAGCAAAACTAGAAAACAAAACAAACATACACACAGAAAAACCCAGTCACTTATTTTCGGGAGGATTGTATATAAAATGAATGTGTGCCACTTCATGCAAAGAGTTGACTCATTGGAAAAGACTCTGATGCTGGGAGGGATTGGGGGCAGAGGAGAAGGGGACGACAGAAGATGAGATGGCTGGATAGCATCACCGACTGGATGGATATGAGTTTCAGTAAACTCTGGGAGTTGGTGATGGACAGGGAGGCCTGGTGTGCTGCGATTCATGGGGTTGCAAAGAGTCGGACAGGACTGAGCGACTGAACTGAACTGAACTGAACTGAACCTTTGGGAAATTGATGTTTTTATGATGTTGGGTCTTCTAGTCCAAGGTAATGGTATGTTTTTCAATAACTTAAGAATTCCCTTTTATTCTTCAGTAGCATTTATAAGATTTCTTCATATGAGTCCTGCAAAATTTGGGGATTGTATCTAGGTATGTTTTTGCCTCAATTTTTATTTTCTTTTTCATTTATTTGTGTCAGTTGCTGCTGCTGCTGCTGCTAAGTCACTTCAGTCGTGTCCAACTCTGTGTGACCCCATAGACGGCAGCCCACCAGGCTCCCCCATCCCTGGGATTCTCCAGGCAAGAATACTGGAGTGAGTTGCCATTTCCTTCTCCAATGCATCAAAGAGAAAAGTGAAAGTGAAGTCGCTCAGTCTGTCCGACTGCTAGCGACCCCATAGACTGCAGCCCACCAGGCTCCTCCGTCCATTGGATTTTCCAGGCAAGAGTACTGGGGTGGGGTGCCATTGCCTTCCCCCCTGTGTGTCAGTACCATTCAGAAAACATTAGTCATAATGTTGATATTAAATATTCCTATTTTGCTCCTACATCTGGTATATTCCAAATTATTATGATGCTAGATTGGGGAAAGAGAGATATATTTTTATCATGTTGAGAAACCAGTATGTTTTATATTTTTGATAATATAGAAGCCAAATACAGATGAATAAATTGACAGATAAACATTTAAAAATTGTGCACGGCCAAGAACAATATGTGAAAGTCAAGTGATAAACAAAACACTTGGAAAAGTGCTCACAAACTCACATTGTAGGAAAGGGACTAGTGTCATAAAGTTATTCTCGATATTGCTGATTAAAAAATAGCAACAACTTAAAAGAATATACATAAATATTATGAAAAGGAAACACATCTTTGGCCTTTTAAATATATGACAAGATGCTCAGTAACACCCACGATAAGAGAAAAATTAATTAAACTATACTGAGAACCATAGATTTTTATTTGCGTATTGGCAAAATTTAAAAGTTTTTGAAAGTACCTGCTAGTGAGGTTGTGGGAAAGTGGATATGACACTATGGCAGGCTATTTAGTAGTATCCATTAAAATTAATAATGCAAATATCTCCTAATTGATCAAATTCAATTCTGGCAATTTGTTCTATGGATGTGGTCGCATATATTCAAAATGATATATAAATAGATTATTGCTGTTAAGCTGCCAAGTCATGTCTGGCTCTGCAATCTCATAAACTGCAGCACTTCAGGCTTCCCCATCCTTCATTATCTCCCTGAGTTTGCTCAAACTCATGTCCATATAGATTATTTATCACTGTGTTTAATAGTAAAGGAATGACCTAAGTGTCTGTGTAAACAATTTTGAACGAAAGACTGGTTAAAGAATCTAAAAGACATCTTATAATAGAATGCTTTACAACTCAAAAGAGAAATGAGAAATATCTGTATATACTTATATGAAAAAAGCAAAGTTCAGAGCAATATGGTGCTATGTTTTGCTTAGAAAAGGAAGAAATGGGAACATATATCTGTTTGTACTTCTACAAAATTCTGAAGGGATAGCAAAAAAGTTAATGACAACAATCACCTTTGTGGGCAGTGGTGTGCAACCGAAATACAGGAGGGACTGATCTGGGAAAGAAAGCTTCACTGTATACTTTTTAAATGTACTTTTAAAATTATTGATTCATATTGTATTATCAATTCAAAATTATATTTAAAAAGACTAATATATTTTCTACATTTCTAAGAATACAGGTTTAGTAAAAGTTTAGTTATTTTTTTTCTCTTAACCTGGGTGGATATTAGGGTGTTTTGCCTCCATCAAAATCGAAAAAGAGAAAAGAAAATAATCTAGGGGTTATGACTGAAGTTCCATAAGAGAGGATGAGTGAAGGAGGGTCTATCATAGGATGTCATAAGAAAGAATTAAAAATAGAAATTGGAATTTTCTGTTTTTAAGATTCTTTGATAAAAATTCAATTGAATTTGGAATCATTGCATTTTTTTTCCTCATTGATTTAAATTTAATGTAAAAAATGGATGTTTACATTCAGAGGGGTTAATAGATTGGTAAATAATACTCAAAGTTGATTTTTAAAAAATAACCTCACTTGTCTTAAAAGAAAGTGCAGAATGTATTTAAGGTATGTTATCAAGTAGTGGGTGTGCCATCCAAAGCAAAGTTCCCATAAAGGCAGGGGAACCCTCAGTTGCCCTTTCCCACCTCTTGCTTTGCTTTGAGAGTGCCAGTGTGGAGAGAAAATGCCTCCAAAGGACACAGGGCCTGAGGGAGGACTATGGGTCCAACAGCAGTTCTGGGGCTTGTTCTAATGTGCTAATCCTGTGACTGCTTCTTGGCTCTGCCCATGGCCTTGGCGCTGACTCTTGGCTTGGATACTGGGCCTTGGCTTGGTTAACTCTGTGACTTCTGGTTCTGAACACTGGCTGTGACCCCAGCATAAATACTTGCAGCAACCTCATTAGAACTCCTGGTCTGTGGTTCTGTCCTGGTTTTCTGGCCCCAGGCTGCTTCTCTAATGCCAGCTCACAGACTTGAGACTTTGTCCAGAATTGTATGGGACAAAACTCCAGTAAACTGTAAAGGACTACACAAATCTAAGAGATTAATAAAATATTTTAATTTGATCTTTTGACAAAGACACTAATAAGGAACACAAGTGTACAGTGATAAGACAAAATTGTCCAAAGCCTCTGATGATACATATCAAGGACTGGATGAGAAGTTCTTTACTTCTTCATCTATATTGGAAGGAATTAACTTAATATATGTACAATGTATTCATTCATTAAGAAAAAAACAAACAAACAAACAAACCTCACCTCCAAAGTCTAACTATTGTACTTGATTCTTCATTATGTTTCAGACTAGGTAGCCAACTTCTCCCCTGGTCCCTCCATGAGGATGTCTGCTAGGTAACTTACATAGAATGTGGTTTAAATGGAACTTATCCTATATATTTTTCCAGGTCCTGCCCCTCAACCTTCTTCTGCTCTACTCTCCAGCTCAAGGAATGGCATCATTGTTTCCTAACTGACCAGGTCAGAGCCGTGGCATCAGCCCTAGTTCTCCTATCCTCATCTCTAACTGACAATAATCTTTCAATTCTTCTGTCTCTTTTCTACTGCAAGCCAGCTTCACCTCTTGAAGGGACATTTGCAACAATCTCCTGTCTAGTCTCTTTGCTGACAATCCTGTTTCCACTGTAGTATTGTATGAAAAAGTGAGTGATATTTTAAAAATACACATCTGATCATGTCACTATTTGGCTGCTGTTTCTACCACTTGGAATAGTTATTCTTCTTTTACTGCCCAGAAAGGTAATTTAGGTCAATTCCTCTTATTTAAGTCTAGATTTCAAAACCTTTGGCGCATTTTCCTCAAGTCTCAACCCCTTTAAAACTGACTTAGTTTAGTTGCCTCTTCTATATGTTCTGGTAGAACTCCACTTCTGCACTCAAGAATTTATCATATGAAATACCATTGCCAGGTTACTTGTCTATCTTCTCCAAAGACTCTAAAGTATAGTGAGGGTATGGAAAATCTATTTTTTTGGTTAATTGTCATATTCCTAATGCCAAAATAAACCAGGAATACAATAGGTATTTAATAATTATATGTGAAATGATTAAGTGGATGAATGCATGGAAATTTTAAATGAAATGTAAAATAATTCAATTACTAAAATAAAGAAAACATGTTTCATTTTGCAAAATGGTCAACTGAGTGAAAGAGACATAGCTATACAACAACAACAAAAAGACTCGTGGTAAAATGCAATAACATATTAACAAATATAGAGACAGAGATGAGGAGTTTTCTAATTCTATTGTAGGTAAGGTAGAAAAGAAAAAAGATACAAGTAAAAGAATATACCTTGCATCTCCAAGACACGCACGCATGAGCACACACGCAGACACATACACACACACAAAGAAGACAGAGACAGACATGGACACTAACATACAAAGATCAGTAGGTTTCTTAGAAGCTTTCATGTGGGTAATGGATGTGACGAGTGTATTTAATACTTTTTACTATTCTAATTCTTTGAGGGTCGGATGGGCATAGAGAGTTAACACTTTATTGAAGTTTTGCAATAATAGAAATGAAGTGGGATTGCTTTTTGGCAGTTTCACAGTTGGGTTAGATACAATTAGGTCATGCCCAGTTGGTTCCCCAACTCTGGGCCATCCCTCTAACAGTGAAGATTTTACTGTTAAACAAATGAAAATTTGCATTAAGTGATTCAACACAGCTTTTTGAAATTGACCCTTGGAGTACTAGCAAGAAAGTTAGGTTTCAAAATTCAAATGGTTGTGCACTATTGTGATTCACCTTTATCTGATTAAAAAATTCTCGTATATTAAGTGGAAATTTCTCATTTACTTGAAATTTTATTATTGTATTACATATGTATTATCACATAAGAAATAATTGGACATTATTGTTCTACTCAAAAGCCTTGAATAAAAAGAATTTGAGTCTTAGGTAATCTTAACTAGCTAGACCTCAAGCTGTAGAGTAGCCCCTGTGATCAGGGTTTCAGAAATACGGAGCATAAGTGTAGCTTTTCTAAACTTAACCTTACCTACTGCTGCTGCTAAGTCGCTTCAGTCGTGTCCGACTCTGTGCGACCCCATAGACGGCAGCCCACCAGGCTCCCCCGTCCCTGGGATTCTCCAGGCAAGAACACGGGAGTGCGTTGCCAGTTCCTTCTCCATTGCGTGAAAGTGAAGTTGCTCAGTCGTTATCTACTGTTATCTTCTTTATTTCTGTTAATGAGGAAAATGCTACTTCTACTCCAAGAAAATAAAGGAAACAACTGTTTATATCTCCATCTACTAAAATATTCTTAATAAAAAATCTTAGTAATTCTTTTATACAGTTTTTGTCATGTGCCAGCATCTAAAGTTAACATCATTATCAATGTTACATTGTTTCAGTTCAGTTCAGTTCAGTTCAATCGCTCAGTCCTGTCCGACTCTTTGCCACCCCATGAATCGCAGCACGCCAGGCCTCCCTGTCCATCACCAACTCCTGGAGGTCACTCACACTCACGTCCATCGAGTCAGTGATGCCATCCATCCATCTCATCCTCTGTCATAATGAGATGCAAATATTGAAATCATCCTCCTTGAGAATAGTAGGGGTAAAAAGACATATTCTTGCCTGGAGAATCCCATGGATGGAGGAGCTTGGTAGGCTACAGTCCATGGGGTCGCAAAGAGTCGGACACGACTGAGTGACTTCACCTTACCTTAAAAAGACATAATCATTAGCAAGTTTATATTAAAATTGTTTTTCATTCTCTGAAAAGCATTACACTATACATTACCCTTTAAACTATAAGGCAGGATCTCAACTTGGGCAAATTGCCATTTGGGGCTGGATAATTCTTTGTTGTGGGGTCTGTCCTTTGCATTAAAAAATGTTTAGCAGCATTCTTCACCTCTGCCCTCTACATTGTCAGCAACATGCCTGCCTCAGTTGTGACAATCGAAACAATATCCAGACATTGCCAACTATCCCCTAGGAGACAAAATTAACCCTGATTGAGAACTACTGCTATGAGGTTTGCAGTTTGTTTTCAGTTGTTTACCCAAATTTTATAAAGTCCAGGCTGTGTGGTAACTGTTCAAAAAAATTTCTTTTGAGTGAAGTAGTGAAGAAATATAAGTCCTCTGTCTTCCCTGCATTTTAAATAGATATCACCAGGAAAAAGAAGGTCCAGGGGACTATGTGCTCAGTACTACATTAGGTATGGTGGTTGATGCAAAGCAAGTGCACAGCTTGGTCTCTGGGCTAAAGAGGTTTTTAATCAAGTTCAAGTGAAAAGATCAATATTCCAAGAATAGTAGACTAATGGAAGGCAGAATATATTGGCAATGAACCAAAAGGCAAAATGTTCATACTCCAAAATGTATGGCACAAACTATGGTGATATTACTGATCTTTTGATTTGATGTTCCCCTGAAGGTTCTATGACCTATTTTGACATGTGGGTAGTGGTGAAATGCTGGTTTATTAACTCAAAACTCTCTGCTATGATATATAATAACAGAGAGAGCAGTAAGAAAATATTCTGTTTAAACAAACCAGATCACTTTTTCATGGGACAGCCAAGCCATGCTGGGGAGGAGGGGCTGAGCCTGGTTATGTTAGTAACTGAGTGGTAACTGAAGGAGACAAATCTAACCAGGCGTGGCAAGTCCATGGCTGACATGTGAGCTTGTACATTTAGAATGAGGACACGGTAATGGAGATCATACAGGGTTTTTCTGTTAGCATCAGACCTTAGCTATTTAATGATTATAAAACTTTCCTAACATTTGCAAGTTTTTAAACATATTTATTTTCTTTTATTCTGCACAATTCCTATGACCACTAAAATAATTTAGGTCATGTGTTTTTGTGTTATCTAAATAGCATTCAACACCAAAACAAAAAAATCCTTTCTTCACTTGGAACCATTAAAATCCTGGTTGGATAGTTTATGTCAGGTTTTAATCTCTTGAAATTTTTACTGTGATTAATAATGGATCTTTGAAGGATAAGATATAGTCATTTCTACTATCTATTTCATATTAGAAATATTTCCAAATTAAATAAGCTAATTTCAAAAATCTCATATATTATGTATAAAGGGCTCTTTTTAAAATAACCATAGAATTTAATAAAGAGAAAGAACTTTGGAGATCATTAAGTTTATAAATATTACTATGACTTTGCCAAATAATTTAGCATTCTCTCCTTCACAGCCCACAGCAGAAGAGTAAATTCCCTTCCAATTTGAAACTAGGGTGTCCATATGATGTGTTTTCACCAATGAAATGTTAGCAGACAAGTGTTGTTCCTGGGCAAAAACTTTAAGAGGCATGACTTGACTTTGTCATTGTGACCAGCAGTATTCCAGATAGTGGTGACTCTATTATCTTCAGTTTTGGACTGAGGATAATGACAAAGCAGAACAGTGACCTCAGTTGACTTGCACAGAACTTATGGAAGACAGAAATTTGTTGTTTAAGCAACAGCTACATATAGCCAACAAATATCAATACAGGAACTAAAATTTTATTTGGTAATTGAACAGTTAACCAAAATAGATAATATAAAAGGAGGAGCAGATTTTGAAGCAGTATACTGGGTATAGTTTTGAACGGTGATTCACATATTGGTGGTATTCAATATAACAATTAATTCTTGTGTAGACCACTGCTGATCTGTCCTTAAATAGTCAAAATTACCAATGAAACTCTATCAAAACCTATATTCCATTTAACTTATAGCCGGCAGAAAAGCAAAAATATTGGGTAGAATTACTCAGTTTTCAAAAGAAATTCAAAATTATACTTTCATAAGTTTCAATATTATGTAGGATCATAGAAATTTAACATCACCTATTTTATTGGGTGAGCATAGCTGTGGTATAATTTATTAGATGCATATGGGAGCATATCACTTTTGCGGTCTCAAGTGCCAAACTCCATTTAAAACCACAATGACCTTACATTGTCTTTTTCTTACACTGCAATTTCTACCCTTTATCCATTCTATCTAAGCAGTTAAAGACTACATACTTGGAGCAGTATAATATTGTAATGATTCTTCTGTTTTTTTTTTTTTTTTTTTTACCAAACAGTATTTATTGAATCCTATTATATTAAAAGCAGCAGGAGAAAGAACTACTGGATATGCTATTAAATATCTTATGCTCTTAAGAAGTTTAGAATGTAGATAAAGCATTTATTTAGAGCACAAGAGTCAAATGCAAACGGTGCTAGCATGGTCCTGTGTTGACTAGACTGAGATTTATGCTGTAGTTTCTTTCATTCTGTTGGAAGATGATAGAAGGATTTCTGCTATCACACTCATTTTGAAAACATGAATTTGTTCCAACATGATTACTATATTAGAGAACAATTTGCATAATGCAAATTTTGAACTTCCTTATGTGCAGTTTTGTCTACGAGAAACACAAGGTGAATGAACATTGAAAACTGCACACTGTAGAACTGAGGCTCTTGGAGATAAAATACACACATGCACATATCTCAAGTGTTCACCAGCTACCATGTTCATGTCTCACGTTATGAGCCACACCCTTGCCCACCTCACACTACAACTGTCTGTCTAATTTCTCGTAGCTCTCCTTTCCCCACTTCATAGTAAGACATGAGCTAAACTCTTCTGAGGCCACCAGCATAAGCAATGTTCAGGTCTTTCACAAGATAAAGTGACCTTTACGGAAGTATTTCTATGTTTTTTACCCATTTATCATACGTAAAACTATGCTACCATTTTTATCAGATTTCTTTTTTTTTTAATGAATCACTGACAAAGTTTTTGAGTGTTATACCCCCAAATCATTTCCTGCATAAGTCCTGGTGCTTTTTATTGCATGATTTTTGCATATAATGCTTTACAGCAAAACTGATTATACATATGTCTGCTTACTTTGGTTCAATATCAATAGCAATAATATGTCTAGTGCTAAATCTGCAAGGGGATTTAACACTGGGAGGTGTATGAAAGCTTACAGATGCAGCACTATTTAGTATTTCACTCTAGTACACAAATATTTAGAATTTTTGAAACATTGCACTTATCTCTTATAAAAAGAATTCAGACATGTCTGTAACTATGATGATATCTTTTGCAAGGAGCAACTGTTTTCCAGATATTTAGTCAACTATCTCATCTGGGAAGGATAAGGCCTTCTTGGACAATCAGCAAGTTCTCAGTTTAACTGGGTCAATTATTGTCACTTTGTATATTTCCTTTTTAGCACTAAATGGAATAGAGAATGCGGTCCAGTTTCCCAACTCATTCACTTATTCATGATTTTGGCAAGTATTTATTGAGTAACTGCTGTGTATCATGAACAGTTCTAGATTTGTTAGACACTATGGTAAAAGAGACCAAATTCTTGCCCTTGTAGAGCTTATTATATTAACCAAGAAAATTATAAATCTGCAATAACATGAGCTATCAAAGAGAATTAGTGGTCGATTTCTTCTATGTCTTTAGTTTTGGACTGAGTTTGTGGGTGGCAATCCTTCAGGGATAACTTCTAGTTTCAATTGTCCCTGACAAAACTAGATTGAAGTAATTGTTCTCTTACAAGGGAATGCCAAAGACAAGTATTTTGCAGAAAAATGTTTTCAAAAAATTGTTTGCTGATGGAATAATCAACAGGTCAACTAGGCGAGGTTGTAGATGTGTGGCCTGGTGCTGTGTACCCTGGGTGTGTGGTAGAAAACTGCAAGAAAGACTTGTTTGGCTCCTAGTGGTTTCTAAATTGAATTAATTAAGAAAACATTTCAACATTCACCAGTAGGAAATGTTAACTATTCACATTAAAGTATTAAAAATTTTGATGATGTTTTAGTTCCCAATACAAATTTAGCCAAACTCATTTAGTCTTAGAGAAAGAGGGTTAACTTCTTTTATTTCTTCTAAATATAAACTTGCTTTCTTAGGTGAATTATCCAAGATCTTTCCCAGTCCTCCTGGCTCCCTTTTTTCTTCCTGATTTCCTTTTGTTCTGCAGAGGGCTCCATGCCTTGGGTGAGGTTCTGAACTACAATAGAGGAAGAGGGAGCCTCTGTGGTCTGCTTTGAGCACTACGAAAATGTATTGAACAAGTTTTACTTTCTTAGAGTGCTATATAGCTGGATTTTTTTTTAATGTGTCTAAGAAATGGAAACATTTTGTCTCATATAAAAAAGAAATATTTTTATACTGTGCTCCACTCACAGACCACATCAGAGGTATTCTAAGAATAGAATAGATCAAATATATTTTATGGAAATATAATGAGAAAAGGATGTGTTCCCAAAACTCACTCTGAACAAAGGAATGCAGCATAGTCAGAAATACTTTAATGCTCCTAACAATTTTCTCATGTGAAAGGCTGAGGAACAGCCCTGGTTTGAAGAAATCTCCCACTTCTCCCCAGGCTCCCTGAACTTGAGATCAGAACTAGGAAATCTATACATTGTGAAAAAGAAAATGTATGGAAAAAGTGACTTGGGGCATTAACCAAAAAAGCATTTTTTTTGAAAGAAGAAAACATCAATATGAAACATTTTGTCATATTTCGTTTCATTGATCACATATTTATTTTATGTATTCCAGAATACTGACGCTTAGAAGTAACTGAATTTCTGGGGATTCATATTAGATTTGTCAGTCTGTGTTTGAGAGAACTTACTGGGAAACCAAATATGTTACAATCATTTGCTTTTATCATCCTGTTCTACCACATACACAAAGAATAGTAAGACTAAATACACTGAACATATACCTTCTCTGAAAAGCAAAATACATCAAAAGCTGAATTTATATTCAAATATTAACATTCTTTTCATAATAATAACCCACAGGTGTTTAAGAAACTAAATTTACTGGTTTTATTAAGGTCACCTGACCAGCAGTTATATTTTCCTAATCATACTACATAATGCATTTTAAGAATATGTTAGTTTGCTTTTTAAATTTTTCTAGCTGTTACACTAATGCATAAGTATGATTTTCTTGCTTTCTCAAGATTCTGTGTTCCAGTTTATATATTCATATTGATTCTTCTGCTGGAGTCAGTGTTACCACCAAATGTCTGTATTGTCTTGCTGAGTTTATTTTGCTTCATAATTTTTCACTTCTGAGATATTCTAAATTGGGCAGTAATACTCAGCCCCTTTTCACCCCTACCTTGTGTTTTCTCAAAAAATATATGCATTCTCAATGGATTACTGTTTATTTACCATACATACTATAGAACAGTCTGAAGGGACTACATAGTCCCATGAAAGAGAAGTCATCATAATATTTATGCATTAAACACACATATTCATGTACATATATCTATTTTTTTAAAACCAAAATGCATATGCTATCATGGCCCCCAAGGTAGCAATAACATATGCAGAGAAAATTTATGCAGTTCCAGGCTGTGAACAGGATTTCTAAGAGCTACTTCCAGAAAACATTACCCCCCTCCTTGTTCTTCAATCTGTCCACTTACTTCACTCTGAAGACCTCCATTCGATTCCTAAATTAACTAGTGAGCTGGAGGAGTGACATCTGAGGAGTAATGGAAATATTTTTAGGAAGGGGTGGTGTGTGTGTGTGTTTCTCTGTATATTGTTTCCCTCATAAAGGATTTGCAGGATGGATGCACTGCTTCAATAAACAGAGTAGTTTTATTTTTTTAAAGACTCAATAGAATAGTATATAGAGGTGTAAATTTTGTCAACTTAAGTTCCTCTAGCTATTTTCAAATTAAAAAAAAAAACAAATTCTGTAGCACTTAAAAATAATTTAACACATTTTTTAAAAGAATTTTTTAGATCTCATTTTTTAAAAAATCCCTGAATGAGGAAAGAATAAATGCCCCGGAAATCTTACTATTTTCTTATATAACAGGAAATGCTATAGGATGATAAAAATGAAGAGATGTAAATTGTGTTGTTTTGAAAGATATACATTCACAATGTTTATAATAAAATGTTTGAATTACATTATGAATTAATGATTCTTTATAGTATTGAATATTTATATATTTATATTTTATAGGTACATATATACTTTATTTATGCTTATGTGTTATAAGCCTATGATATATATTTTAATATTATATTTTAAAACATCATTATATATTATTTAAATCATGAGAGCTGCACTAAAATTATTTTATCTGGGGGCTTTCCCTTAAGTTCTGGTGAACCATGAGAGACCATCTGCATTAGAATGTGACAAAATGAAAATGGAAATAGGATTTATGAGATCTTGAACTCTCAGATCACTTCTGTATCTTGTCTTCTGCCTCAATTTTTCCATCAATAGAATGGACATGAATTAAAACATATACATTCACAATACACTTTGAGTTATGAACTAAAAAATTAATTTTGTCCATGATAAAACAATCCATTCTATTTCTTATGATTCTTAGAAATAATATTAAAGCAGAGTTAAATTTTGTCAATTTCTACAATTTGGTTCATTTTAACAGACAGATTTCTGTCCAGTCTCATTTGGCTCCTTGTGTTGTAAACACCATGTCCTTCAGGTCCTTCCACGATCTGCCTTCCTGCTACTTCTCAGGCAAGCCTTTCCTGCACTCTTGCATTGACTCCCTCTGTCTTAGCCACACTGATTTTGTTATTGCCCCTCCAACAAGCCAGGAAATCTTCATCTTAAGGTAGGGCATTCACTTGAGTGTTTTCTCTGCCTCAAATATTTTCCCCCAGGTATTCATTTGGTTGGTTCCCTTATTTCCTTCCATTCTTTGGTCAAATATCATTTCTCAACACAGTATTAATAATTAATACTCACAGTATTAATTATTAATACTCACAGTATTAATAATCACAGTATTAATTTTCCTATTACTCATTTTCTTTCCACCATAGCAGTCCAGATCCCCTTTAGTCATTTAATGTTTTCCCTCAGAGTGCTTATCACCTTCTAATATACTAAGACCATAGTATTTGGTATCCAGTCCCATCACTTCATGGCAAATAGATGGGGAAGCAATGCAAACGGTGACAGACTTTATTTTGGGGGGCTCCAGAATCACTGCAGATGGTGACTACAGCCATGAAATTAAAAGACCTTTGCTCCTTGGAAGAAAAGCTGTGACTAACCCAGACAGCATATTAAAAAGCAGAGACATTACTTTTCTGACAAAATCCCTCTAGTTAAAGCTATGGTTTTTCCAGTAGTCATGTATGGATGTGAGAGTTGGACTATAAAGAAAGCTGAGTGCTGAAGAATCAATGCTTTTGAACTGTTGTGTTGGGGAAGACTCTTGAGAGTCCCTTGGACTGCAAGGAGATCAAATCAGTCAATCTTAAAGGAAATCAGTCCTGAATATTCATTGGAAGGACTGATGCTAAAGCTGAAACTCCAATACTTTAGCCACCTGATGCGAAGAACTGAAAAAGACCTGATGCTGGGAAAGATTGAGGGTGGGAGGAAAAGGGGATGACAGAGGATGAGATGGTTGGACGGCATCATCTACTTGATGGACATGAGTTTGAGTAAGCTCCAGAAGTTGGTGATGGAAAGGGAAGCCTGGCTTGCTGCAGTCCATGGGGTTAAAAAGAGTCAGACACAACTGAGTGACTGAACTGAACTGAACTGAATATACTAGATGACTTACTTCTTTATTATATTTATGTATTTATTGTCTATAATTCCTTCAAGAATGTAAGATACATGAGGCAGAGATCATTGTCTACTTTGCTTGCTGATGCACTCAACTGCCCAGATTTGTGCTTGGTGTGATATACTCAATCTATTCATTGAATGAATTACATGAGTGAATGAATGATAAACAAATGCAAAATGTCTCTTTTCAGACATTGAAATGGCTTCCCAGCTCTCATCATGGCAATTTCTTTTCTCTGAATATGCTCCAATTTATTTGCATTCCTATAAAAATAGTATTCTACAGTTTTCTCGATATAGTCTAATCAGTTTGAAGTATAAAAGGAAAAATCTCTTCTATCATTTTGGGGACTATCTTCCTAGTGATTCTGTTTTGAGGGAAACATGTCATACTGTTGATTCATAGGGAAATTATAATTAAGTGAGATACTGAAATATACTTTTGTATCATCTGCCCTTAAGTTTCATGCACCTCATTCCATACTTTTGTAGTTGATTGTACGGATATAAATGTAGGAATTTGCATTTATTCACTTTATATTGGATTTTGTGATAGTAGATTATATTATTGCAGGTTATGAAATGTTCACCTCATACCTCATTCATTCATTCACTCTTGGTGTTGTTCAGCCATTCAGTATTGTCCGACTCCTAACGACTCCATGGACCACAGCATGCCAAAGTATTGGATTTTCAGCTTCAGCATCAGTCCTTCCAATGAATATTCAGGATTTATTTCCTTTAGAATTGACTGGTTGGCTCTCCTTGCTGTCCAAGGGATTCTCAAGAGTCTTCTTCAACACCAGCTCAAAAGCATCAGCTCTTCAGTGCTCAACCTTCTTTATGGTCCAACTCTCACATCCATACACGACTATTGGAAAAACCACAGCTTTGACTAGACAAACCTTTGTTGGCAAAGTAATGTTTCTGCTTTTTAAAATGCTGTCTAGGTTTGTCATAGCTTTTCCTCCAAGGAGCATACATCTTTTAATTTTGTGGCTGAAGTCACCATCTACAGTGATTTTGGAGGTGCAAAATAGAAAGTCTGCCACTTTTTCCATTGTTTCCCCACCTACATGTATAGTCATCTCTTGTGTTGTTGGAAGAGGGTGTTTTCTATGATCAGTGTGTTCTCTTGGCAAAATTCTGTTAGCCTTGAACCTGCTTCATTTTGTACTCCACGGCTAAATTTGCCTGTTACTCCAGATATCTCTTAACTTCCTACTTTTGCATTCCAGTCCCCTATGATGAAAAGTACATCTTTTTGGTGCTAGTTATAAAGGGCTTGTTGGTCTCATGAAACCATTCAACTTCAGCTTCTTCAGCGTTAGTGACTGGGGCATAGACTTGGATTACTGTGATATTGAATGGTTTGCCTTGGAAATGAACAGAGATCATTCTGTCATTTTTAAGATTGCACCCAAGTACTGCATTTCAGACTCTTTTGTTGACAATGAGGGCTACTCTATTTCTTCTAAGGGATTCTTGCCTGCAATAGTAGATATAATGGTCATCTGAATTATGATGCCCATTTTGGTCCATTTTAGTTCACTGATTCCTAAAATGTTAATGTTTACTCTTGCTATCTCCTCTTTGACCACTTCAATTTACCTTGATTCATGAACCTAACATTTCAGGTTCTTACGTGATATTGTTTACAGCATCGGACTTTACTTTCACCACCAGACTCATCCACAACTGTGCGTTGTTTCTGCTTTGGCTCAAGTTCTTCATTCCTTCTGGAGCTATTTCTCTGCTCTTCTCCAGTAACATATTGGGCACCTACTGACCTGGGCAGTTCATCTTTCAGTGTCATATCTTTTTGCCTTTTCATACTGTTCATGGGGTTCTCAAGGCAAAATGTTGAAGTTGTTTGCTGTTCCCTTTTCCCGTGAGTCACTAAGTAAATATTAATTAGATATCTACTTGTTTTAATTATCATTACATTTAAAAAAGTAAGAAAACTGGGATATTAGCAGCTCTCTTGGAATTTACAATCTTGGGGGAGGGGCAGGCATTAGAATGGATACATGTATACATATGACTGGGCACCTGAAGGTATCACAACAGTGTTAATCAGCTATACTCCCATGTAAAATAGAAAGTTAAAAAAATTACTACTCATGCAGTAAATCCTTATTACAGCCTGTGATGTCTCAGCTTTTATATACTATTAAATATTATTGACATTCCACGTTATACTCAGTCTTATACATTGTTATGTAATATTCTGCTATTAGTCTATTCTTTTCTAATATGTGAGACATACAATCACAATGCAAAGCAGAAATTGTAACAGGAAGTTCTTCCACCATGAATATATGAAATGGGGGGTTGACTGTAGGAAGTGACAATTGAGTTGAGATCTGAAATGAGTTAACTATAAGAGGAGAAGGAAGACGTTTTCTTGCAGAGGTGATAAAGTTGAGAATGTTTTTGGAGCATAAAGCAGCATGATGTATATAAAGCTCTGAACGAAGTCCAAAGTACTTAAAGTCAGAGCTGTGCAGGGGAGTAGGGTGAGATGAGGTGCAGATGGGACCTGATCCTGCAGGGTCACAAAAGCTGGTCTAAAGAGTCTGTTATTTTAGATGGTCTTACCTGTCTGACATTTAGAGATTCTCAGAAGCAAAAGTTTTGTCCACACTCTATCTGAAAGTGGTGTGGTTGTATTTAAACTTCCTTATAGAATGTAGATATTCCTTATAAGATTCATTTCAGTTAAGAAACAATCACAGCCTTCTAGTACATAGATCCAAGGGAATAAGAAGATGGAGGCTGGGAAAAGTCTGATAATAAACAGCTCTTCTTTATCACCTCTGAGAATAGAATGGTGGGGAGTAGCTGTAAAATGCAGCAGAAAGTCAAATAGAGCCTAGGAGAAGCACATACGTTTTTGTTTTTTGGGTTTTTTTTTTTTTTTTTTTGGTCTTGGTTTATAATTACAGGATCAGAGAGAAGAGCTGTTATAAACCTCCTTCCATTTAAAATCAGACATTCCCTTGCAAATTTAGAGTTTAAGTATTTTTTGTTGTTATTCTTATTTAAATTTTCTCATCCTGAATGTTAAGGGCAAACATAAAGAATATAAAAAATTGACAGATATAATTATATATTAATTTCATTCAACCTGAGTGTACTACTTCAGTATCCTCAAATATAAGTCTGGTAATAATTTTCCTTTTTCAGTACACCACTCCACACATGCTTATTAGCAAGAAGTCTACTGTATGGAGAGGTCTCCTCCTACCTCCTGAATTGTGCAAGAACCTCAGTCTTGGCTGATATAAAAGTGACATGGGTCGGATATCTTGCTTCCCAAGATTTGTTGCTGAGAAAACTTCAGAATCTGAGGCTTCTACCTCAGCTCAGCGGTGCCACATACTAAGGTTCCAGAGCTATAGTTGTCTTAGTTCGTATGCCTATATATACTCAGAGGTTGTTTCTCAAGGTAACGCTTCATACTTTAGGGGCCAGAGCATGATGAACTTTCACTCTTCTCCCTACGCTATTAGAATCAGTCCTTCCTGAAATCTCTGAGGCTATTACATAGAGATAGAACCATCAGCTCACATTTCTACTTTGTTCCTGGAGACATCTCCTTTGTGGTTATTGGCAACAGTTTCTACCTATGGTCTTTGTTACCAGCCACCTTGTTCTCTGCTGCCAAATTACTTTAACTCTGAGTCTTCAGTAATGGGTCAACATTCCTGAGTTCCTTTTACCATTCATCTCACTCATACTAGGAGTCTGCTGTCTCTAAGCCGAATAAAGCAAATGTTTTCTTAAACCCATCTTTTGTGCTAAGTCACTTCAGTTGTGTCCGACTCTGTGTGACCCTGTGGACTGTAGCCCACTGGGCTCCTCTGTCCATGGGATTCTCCAAGCGAGAATACTGGAGTGGGTTGCCATGCCCTGCTCCAGGGCGTCTTCCTGACTCAGGGATCGAACCCACGTCTCTTACGTCTTCTGCACTGGCAGGCATGTTCCTTACCACTAGCACCACCTGAGAAGCCCCATAACCTGTCCTATATATTTTCAAGATGAATAGGAGCCCCTAAAATGACCTTGAAGAGCTTAATATCTTCTTTATTTTGATCCATATGTTTAGGTCCAGCCTGGTAACTGGGAATGAAGATTCAGGTTTGGCTTTCTTATTTCACCAACTAAAAGGGAACAGTTGCAATTAGAGATCAAAATTCAAGAGAGCCAAGGTTTTTATGTTTGATACACTATTCTATCTCCTGAACCTGGAACAAAATCTGATATAAAGCAGGTATACTTTTATTTGTGGAGTTAATAACAGAAAGGGTGATCATTCTGGATAAATAGATTAGTTTACAGTAGAATTGTAGTCAGAAAGTACCTTACTAAGAACACAGTTGTGATTGGCTCAAAGATTACATTTAAAGCTATTTGATGCAGTTTTGGAGCAAGAAATAAATAGAGAAGGTATGATGATGAGAGGGTTTCCATGGTGGCTCAGACAGTGAAGAATCTGCCTGCAATGCAGGAAACCTGGGTTTGATCCCAAGGTTGGGAATATCTGCTGGAGAAGGGAATGGCAACTCACTCCAGTATTCTTGCCTGGAGAATTCCATGGACAGAGGAGTCTGGTAGGCTGTAGTCCATGGGGTTTAAGAGTCTGACAAGACTGAGAGACTAACACACACACACACACACACACACACACACAACGATGATGAAAGTGGGGATAAGAGCCTGAAATAAAACTAGACTGTTTCTCAGAAGTCTATTAAAGTAAAAGTTTAACTTACAGAATATCTAATTCTCTTTCAAATAAATGACACAAAAAGTTCCCATGTTAACATAAAATAAGCTCATAAAATATTCTTAAAATATCCTAATCTCCATATACGTATATATGTATATATATATGTATATAATGAGTATGTCTTTCACATTAAGGTGTATATTTTTAAAGTAAATTAGATTACAATCAAGGACAAAAAGCACAATTTTATAGAATAACAGATAAACACCACTGAATTGCTATTTCTATAAAAAACAAAGCAATGGAATATTCAGGATAACACTGTATATATTGCATAGATTTCATATATTTGATTTTATTACACAGAGTATAACGCTTAATTAGGTTATACTAATAATGCCTCCAAAGAAGGCATTCTTGCCTAATGGGTACATAAAAAAGGGAGGGGGGTTCATGTTTGGGAGTTCGTGTAAAAAAATAAATAAATACAAAAAAAAAAATAAATAAAAAAATAATAATAAATAAAGCCTACCATAAAGCTATCATAATCATGATAATATGATCTGGGTATAAAGACTGATATGTTGATCAATAGGCAAAATAAAACCTTGACATAAAAAAAAAAAAATCCCTACCTAATCATGTACTTAATGATATGCCAAACCAACATATTGGGAACCTAACATAAGCCAATAGGCTTTTCATTTAAAAGATTGTATCCTTCAATGTTAAGTACTTTTGTTTTCTTCAGATGAAAGCCATATTCACTTATTGAACAAAGTAGAAGGCACAAGAATGTGAATTTTCTTATGCCTGTCACAGAAATTTAAATTTCATCATGCAGTTAAAGTTGGTTCAGATTGAACAAGAGGGCACTGTTTGTTTTTAAATTCAAAATACAAAGATATCTATTTATCTCAGATCATTGGCTTTTCTTTTAATCCTGAAGTAATATTTAACGTTCGCCTTAACTTTGAATTTTTTATTTGTCCTCATAGAAATATGATCTATATTTAAATTAATTATCACTTTGCCAACATAGGATTGTATAGTCAAAGTGATGATTTTTCCAGTAGTCATGTATGGATGTGAGAATTGGACCTTAAAGAAGGCTGAGCACTGAAGAGTTGATGCTTTCCAACTGTGGTGCTGGAGAAGACTCTTGAGAGTCTCTTGGGCAGCAAGGAGATCAAACCAGTCAATCCTACAGGAAATTAACCCTGAATATTCACTGGATGGACTGATGCTGAGGCTAAAAAAAGCCAACTCACTGGAAAAGACCCTGGTGGTGGGAACGATTGAGGGCAGGATGAGAAGGGGTTGACAGAACATGAGATTGTTGGATGGCATAATCAACTCAATGGACATGAATTTGGGTGAACTCGGGGAGATGGTGAAGGACAGGGAAGCCTGACATGCTACAGTCCATTAGATCACAAAGAGTCAGACACGACTGGGTGATTGAACAATAACAATAATTTGTAAGTCTGTCCAGAGAGAAATTCTTGATTTAATTCCCAATCAGACTTTCTAATTTTCCCTTTTTTGAACAATATCAACTCTAATGTCACTGCTGCATAATTCTTAGAGATTTCCTCTCAACTAGATGATTCCCAAGAATAAACTGTGATATATTTTAGTAAGAGAAGAAACACAATTGTGATGTTTGTCTTGAGAGCTTCATAATGTAGAAACGCAACAATTGACTGGCTCACAGTTTAGGACTACTTCAAAGTGAAATTCTGAGCATCATAGTCATTCAGCCCAGAACAGCAGAGGAAAATAAAAATTATGTTACACTATACACACTACCTTCTTGTGGGCGTTTGGGAAAAAAAGTATTCTAAATCTAGTGGGATATTTATTAAAAGGCTACCACACAGCCAAGAAAATAAGGTAGATTTTATTTAAAGATCTGGAGAGTGTTTTTTAGGAGTAGTCATGAACACTTTTTTGGATTGCATGTACATGGTTCACCAAACTAACCAGTCTACTTGGCTTACTTAGTGCTACTCAGCACACTGTCAGTTTGGAGTTCCTTTTCTCTAAAGATGGTCAGACTCATTACACTTGATTGAAAATACTTGCTGAACTTGGAATGTGAGGCAATCAACATGTTTGTCTCAAGTATCTTTCTATTTTTATTTTGGAAAATGAAATTTGAAACTCAGATCTGAACCACTTAGGATTATCTTTTAAAGAATATTTGCTTAATCTGCCCAAATAAGTTGTGAGCATTGTGGTGGTGGTGGGATTTTATACATTGTACACCTTTGGATCGCTTGATAGCAGTAAATACTTTTGTTGAGAACTAAAAGTAGATTTATTAAAGTAGATGTAAGTAGACTTAACCTCTGATCTTTTTCTTACTAGCTGTGGGACTATGGACAAGTTACTCAACCTCTCTAAGCCTCTAAGCTTGTAAAATAGGAATGCTCATAATATTGGGCTATAGGTAGGATTAAGTGAGATTATAAACTTAAAACAGTGCCTGGAATTTTGTCAGTAGGAGATAGTGGTAAAAATCGAAGGTACTGTTATCACTACTATTGTTTCCATTAATACTATACAATACATTTTATTCCTGATTATCCATAAATGTGTTGTTAAATTATAATGCTGCTGCTGCTGCTAAGCCACTTCAGTCACATCTGACTCTGCGACCTCATGGACTGTCCATGGGATTCTCCAGGCAACAATACTGGAGGGGGTTGCCATTTCCTTCTTCAGGAGATCTTCCAAACACAGGGATCGAACCAAGGTCTCCCACATTGCAGGCAGACTCTTCACTGTCTAAGCCACCAGGGAAGTTAAATCATATTGATACTTAGGCAAATGCAGGGTTTGGTGCATAAAGTGGGAAAAGGATGAGATCATGGTCATCGTTCACTTATTTATTATGTCCGCATATCCTGGAAACACAGTAAATTTACAGAAATATTATGTAAATATAATCCAGATATGGTTGACCCATTCAGTTCTTGTCCTGTGCCCATTTTGAAGGAGACCACAGTCCATTGACTAATTTCTCTCAAACTAGTTTGAACTTTACAGAGCTTTGGAGGCAATACAGCATTTTATGGAAAATTTCATATATTGGGGGAGGCATGTTTGTTGAAAATGTATATTGACAGCACTAAGCAACAGGTGAAAAAATGCCCATCAGACATCTTTGTCCTTCCCAGAAACAGCTTCCTCATCTCCTCTCAGTTTGGAACCCCCTTTTCCTCAAATCTACTCTCTTGCCATAAGAAATTCAGCTCTTTTTAAAGTACATACGCCCATCCCAGTGCACCAGCCTCGAACATCCTGTATCCTGCATCGAACCTGGACTGGCGATTCATTTCATATATGATATTAAACATGTTTCAATGCCATTCTCCCAAATCATTCCACCTTTGCCCTCTCCCACAGAGTCCAAAAGACTGTTCTATACATCTGTGTCTCTTTTGCTGTCTCTCATACAAGGTTATCATTACCATCTTTCTAAATTCCATATATATGCGTTAGTATACTGTATTGGTGAGGGAATTGGGAGGGAGTTTCAGGATGGGGAACATGTGTACACCTGTGCTGGATTCATGTTGATGTATGGCAAAACCAATATGATATTGTAAAGTAATTAGCTTCTAATTAAAATTAATAAATTTATATTTAAAAAAGTACATTTGCCCAAATCATTCACAAAGCCTGTAATAACTGATTGAACTCTCTTTAGAAAATGTTTATAGATCAACTGTGGTTTTCCAAATACAGGCGTGTGGGTCTCACACCTCTCTTACAGGTGCTACGTAAGAGAGAGGGCAGCAAAGTATTCCTTCTACAAAGACTAGATCTTCTTGGGAGGATATTCTGATATTAAGAAAGTTGACATTCCCTACTTGTCATGACTTAGAGAGAATATTGTCTGAAAATATTTATGTGATCATGTGTCAAGAATTTATTCTTTACAAACCACTGGATGGGTAAAGTGAGATGGCTAAACATGTCTGTCCTCTTGTCTGAGGAGAGATAGACACATAATTAAAAAATACCAAAAAGGGCTAATTTCAGCAAATAGTTTTAGGCTGGGATATGGATACAAGAGAAAGAAATTAATCTTAACAGAATGACTCTAGGAAATAATAGTTTTGTTTGAAAGTTTCTCTATCTAAAGGACTAGTTTGAATTTTGGTTTGTGAATGTTGGGGTCAAAATGTATTACATATAAAACAGTAACTTATGCAAAGGTAGAGATAATTATTCAAAGGAGGTCATTTCAGAGAAACTGCAGGGACTTTATGGAATGGAGAAATAGGAGACAGTAAGGAAATCTGGAGAAGGCTTGGGATAAAATCATGGAAGCTTAGGGGAGCTGAGTCATTAAAAGAAACCGTGCTGTTTTTGGATGACTTTAAGACAAGTGGGTTAGAGAAAAATCTGCAGTCAACAATTCAGGTTAGCAATTAAATAAAAGCTAATTTTTTCTGAATTGTTATTCTGTTTTTGAGTTATGCAAGAATACACAGAAGAACTGTACAGAAAAGATCATCACGACCCAGATAATCATGAGGATGTGATCACTAATCTAGAGCCAGACATCTTGGAATGTCAAGTGGGCCTTAGAAAGCATCACTACGAACAAAACTAGTGGAGGTGATGGAATTCTAGTTGAGCTGTTTCAAATCCTGAAAGATGATGCTGTGAAAATGCTGCACTCAATATGCCAGCAAATTTGGAAAACTCAGCAGTGGCCACAGGACTGGAAAAGGTCAGTTTTCATTCCAATCCCAAAGAAAGGCAATGCCAAAGAATGCTCAAACTACTGCACAATTGCACTCATCTCACACGCTAGTAAAGTAATGCTCAAAATTCTCCAAGTCAGGCTTCAGCAATATGTGAACCGTGAACTCCCTGATGTTCAAGCTGGNCGTTTTCATTCCAATCCCAAAGAAAGGCAATGCCAAAGAATGCTCAAACTACTGCATGATTGCACTCATCTCACATACTAGTAAAGTAATGCTCAAAGTTTTCCAAGCCAGGCTTCAGCAATACGTGAACTGTGAACTTCGAGATGTTCAAGCTGGTTTTAGAAAAGGCATAGGAACAAGAGATCAAATTGCCAACATTTGAAAAAGCAATAGAGTTCCAGAAATACATCTATTTCTGCTTTATTGACTATGCCAAAGCCTTTGACTGTGTGGATCACAATAAACTGTGGAAAATTCTGAAGAGATGGGAATACCAGACCACCTGACCTGCCTCTTGAGAAACCTGTATGCAGGTCAGGAAGCAACAGTTAGAACTGGACATGGAACAATAGACTGGTTCCAAATAGGAAAAGGAGTACGCCAAGGCTGTATATTGTCACCCTGCTTATTTAACTTATATGCAGAGTACATATCATTACCATCTGTTATCTCTCATTCATATTTCCATCTACCTGCCTACTTACTAACATACCTACTTATCTATCAACTTTCTGAACAATGGATATTGTCTTTTCTCCTAATATCACCCTACACTTTCTGTTCCTGGGGATTTCTCTCTTTTCTATCTCTCTCTCATCCTTTGGAATGCCTTCCAAGGATTTTACTTAGTTCTCCTACCCTTATTAACACCCTGCTGCCTTGCAGGAAAAGCTCCTGTGCATCTCAAACTAGATCTTTCTCAACTCTGCCTTTCCCATAGGATTTAGCATTTTTTCCTGTGTCCTGGATAAGATCTATGGGAAGAGTGACAGACTTACTCTGTGTATGGTGTTCCTAGGCTGTCTCTTATACACATCTTTTGGGATTAACAGATACACTGCTGCTGCTGCTGCTGCTGTTAAGTCGCTTCAGTCGTGTCCGACTCTGTACAACCCCATAGATCGCAGCCCACTGGGTTCCTCTGTCCCTGGGATTCTCCAGGCAAGAACACTGGAGTGGGTTGCCATTTCTATTATACATAAAATAGATAAACAAGAAGGACCCACTGTATAGCACGGGGAATTATATTCAATATCTTTTAATAACCTGTAATGGAGAAGAATCTGAAAAAGAAGAATGTGTATATGGAAAAATTAATCACTTTGCTCTATATCTATTTTTTTTTTTCTTATTCTATTGGGTTGGCCAAAAGTTTGTTTGGTTTTTTTCATAAGATGGCTCTAGTATGCTTAGCTGTCTTTAACTTCACTTGAAACAATTTTGTAAGATTGTACTGTGACAGCTGTCATATCAGTGTGCATTTAAAAAAAAACACATCAAAATTGGTGAATTTCTGTGTAGCCATTTTAATATTGACAGTGGAAGAGAAAAGCAACATTTTTGGTATGCTATCGTTTATTATTGCATGAAATATAAAAATACAATAACATTTACCATGTGAGGTAACTTCCTTCTCTACCTGAGAGTTTTATTATGAAAGGAAGTTGAATTCTGTCAAACACCTTTCTGCATCTATAGAGGTGATTATTTGGTTTTTATTTTTCATTATGTTAATGTATCACATTTATTATTTTGTGTATTTTGAGCCATCCTTGCATCCCAGGAATATATCCCACTGTGGATATTTGAGGGTCATGTTATAGTGGGTCATATTATGTTTTTAATGTGCTAGTGAATCTGATTTGAAGAACTTATACCTATTCTGCTCAAACTATTTCAAAAGATTAAAAAGAAAGAAACATTCCCCAATTTTTTCTGTGAAGCCCCATCCCCATATTACTAAGATTTGACAAAGACACTACAAGAAAAGAAAATTACAGGCCATTATCCTTGATGAATATAGGTGCAAAAACTCTCAACAAAATATTAGCAAGCTGAATCCAACAATACACAGTAGGATCATACAGCATGACCAAGTTGGATTCATCCCAGGGTTACAAGGGTGGTTCAACATGTGCAAATCAACCACTATGATATACCGTATTAACAGAATAAAGGATAAAAAACCTGATTATCTCAGTAGTTGCAGAAAAAGCATTTGGTAAAATTCAACCTTCATTCATAATAAAAACTCTCACCCAAGTGGGTGTAAAGGAAACATATCTCAGCATAATGAAAGCAATTTACAACAAACCCACAATGTAATAGTCAATAGTGAAAAGTTGAAAGCCTTTTTGCTAAATTCAGGAACAAGACAAGGATGCCCAGTCTTACCAGTTGTATTCAACATAGTATTGGAAGAATGCACCACAGCAATCAGACAACAAAAAGAATACAAAGCATCCAAATTGGAAGGAAAGAGGTAAACGGTGCTATTTGTAGATGACACATGTTGCTGTTCAGTTGTTCTGTAGTGTCAGAATCTTTATGAACTATGGAGTGCAGCGTGCTTCCCTGGCCTTCACCGTCTCCCTGAGTTTGCTCAAACTCCTGTCCATTGAATCAGTGATGCCATCCATCACCTCCATCCTCTATTGCCCCTTCTCCTCCTGCCTTCAATCTTCCCCCCGATCAAGGTCTTTTCCAGTGAGTTGGCTCTTAACTTCAGGTGGCCAAAGTATTGGAGCTTCAGCTTCAGCATTAGCCCTTCCAATGAATATTCAGGGTTAATTTCCTTTAGGATTGACTGGTTTGATTTCCTTCCAGTCCAAGAGACTCTCAAAAGTCTTCTCCAGTACCACAGTTCAAAAGCATCAGTTCTTCAGCACTCAGTCTTCTTTATGGTCCAGCTCTCACATCCATGCATGACTATTGGAAAAACCATAGCTTTGATTATATGGATTTTTGTAAGCGAAGTGATGTCTCTGCTTTTTAAAATGCTGTCTAGACTAGACAGGAAACACAAAAACGGTGTATAAACTCAAACCTAAAACAATAAAGTAAATGGCAATAGGATCATACTTATCAATAATTACCTTAAACGTAAATGGGTTAAATGCCCCAGCCAAAAGACAAAGACTGGCTGAATGGATACAAAAACAAGACCCCTATATATGTTGTCTATAAGAGAGCCTGGCGTGCTGCGATTCATGGGGTCGCAAAGAGTTGGACACGACTGAGCGACTGAACTGAACTGAGTTATGCCTATGATTTGGTTTAATCCTCACAACACTGTATTATTTCCATCTTACTGAGAGGAAAACTGAGACATAGAAAGGTAATTTTTTTCACTAGCACACAGTAAATGCTCAAGCTGTTGTTCAAATTTAGGATTTTCTGATTCAAAATTTTTGGTTTATATTTTTCCCTTATCAGATGGGAATTGCAATCCATCAGAAAGAAGTAATGTAATTCTTCACATGAACAAATAGAAGTGAAAAGAGAGGAGATTGATTTTAAAAATAGCATAAAGGGAGATACTGTAGATTTGTAACATTGACTAGATGAGAAGAATGAGAGAAAGTGAGACTTGTGGACAAGAAGAGAGAAAAAGGGCACGAATGCCTTGGCTACAAATCTGAATCTGGAATTCATTCTTGGAAGGGGATGATTGAAATGATTTGAGGGCATAATGTGTTGCAGAGGGTGAGACTATTAATACATATGAAGGATGCACGGAAGAGGAACATAAAAGAAGGAAAATGAAGCAATGTCTTCTAGAGCCAGACGAGAAATCAGTTAGGACAGAGCGAGAGATGGAAGCACATCAATAGAGAAATGATGGGTTGTTAATAAGCATGGAAAATATAGAAAATGCTGCAGTGGCCAAGTGCTTCTGAACTGGGCAACCTAGGGGAAATCAAGTCATTTCTTGAAGCTGAAATTTCTCCTAGTAGTTGTTAAAAAATCTTATTAAAGAAAAGATGGTTGTGAGGATAAATGTGCCAACAGACACATGCAAAATGCTCAGTGCAGTGCCAGGCACAAAGTTCGTGATCAGTGAACTCAGCTATCAATATCACCGTCATCAATATGTTAATAAAAGTTAAAAGAGGCACTTAAACTTGATGACTCATAGGTTTTTGGTGATAGTTTAAGTAAATGGTTTCCATACTTTGTGGGGCAGAAACAGATTACAAGAGTTTGAGAAGAGTAGAAATAGAGAAAGAAACCCTAAATAATTTTTTAAAAGCTTGGCGGCAAATGTGAGGGTAGAAGGCAATGACTCAATGGGGGTTTGTGTTGAGGGTGTGTTTTTCTAGGATTTGAGTATGTTTTTACTCTGAGAGGAAGGAGGCAGTGGAAAGGGAGGAGATGAGAATAACTGAGAAGAATTAGCTTTCAAATAGAAATGCAGGAAGTGGTTCATTTGAAGGGATGTCAACTTCAGCAACCTCATAACAGAATTATTTGACAATACATGTTTTACACGCACAGGTGGGATGAGTTTTAGAGTATTATGATGGAGTGTAGCCTCATTCAGTGATTCATTTGTACAACTCAGTTTCCGATGTGGAAATCACTTGGGAGTAAATTTCATAACTAAAACAGTGACTGAGGGTTATTTATTTATTTTTTTTTAGTTCTTTAAATATCAGTGATGCTGAGACGAGGTCTCAACAAATTAAAGATAGACTCCTGATGGATCTTGCAAGAACATCACTGATTTGACTGTTGAGAGAGAGATTAAGAGAGAGAGAGAGAGAAATATCTCATTTCTTCCCTTGTGCCAAAGGACATGAGAGTGAGTAAATCTTCACAGGGTATGAGATTGCAATAAAGATATGTACAAATTTAGATGGAAATTAGGCATGTTCCCAGGGCTCCTGGAAAATTGCCAGCATAGTGCTCAAGACATTGCCTTTATAGACTATGTATATATTTATTTCTTTGTAAATCCAGTCTATAGAGTTTTCTGTTTATGATTGTTCCCAAGGACATTCTTTCTCCAAGCATTTCTCTAAGCAGATACTCACTCAAAGCTAGTTTTCAAACCATATCAAATATAATCAGTGTTTTCTGTGAATTTCTCTCTCACTGATATTACTGTTTTGTTTATTACAATTTCTGTTGTGCAATAATCACAGTAAAGACCTATCAAAGATGCATAGTCATGTGTATGTGTAGGGGGTTAATTCCAAACATGGGAAATTAACAATATTAATTACTATTTCTCCTGTCCATCAAACATACTTTAAATGTACTCTCAAAACATTTTCTGCTTTATGTTACAGTTTAATTCCTCAATGTTCTTTACATCCTAAGTATTTAGAACTTGAGTAGTTTCTGGAAAGAACATTATGATAGTATAAATTGAAATGCAAGCTATTAATTACTGAAAAGATCAATGCTATAACTTTCAAAATAATCATATCAATCTATTTTTTCTTATGTTTTCATTTTACAAATTTCAAAATCATATGCTGAAGTTAAGAATCTTATACAGTTCTGAATTAAAGAGGTTACAATGAATTATAGTTTTCCTGAAAGACACAAATATGCTTAAATTAGTGATGTGATTTTTTTTTGGTGATTTTCTATCTTTACACATTATTCTAAGTTTCTTTAAAGTAATGCAAGTTCTGAATGTAAAGACATTATCGAGAAAAAATAAGTCATTTTGAGACTCAATAATTATAAAAGTGAAGAACAGTTTTAGATATATTTAAGCTCTAATGAATTTACTAAATATATGCAGTAAATAATTGGGCCAACTTAATATATGTTTTTTTGTCTTTGTAATTCTACCATATTGCTCAGAATGGAATAACTTTGGGTGCAACAGTTATTTTTAATTATATTTTATGTCAATTTTATTAAATATTTCTATTTCCTGCTGAGTCATTTCAGTCATGTCTGACTCTGCGACCCTGTGGATCATAGTTCCCAGGCTCCTTTGTGCATTGTAAAAATACTAGTGTGGGTTGCCTTGCCTGCCTCCAGGGGATCTTCCCAACCCAGGTTTCAAACCTGCATCTCTCATGTCTTTATGTTTCCTGCATTGGCAGGGGTTTCTTTACCACTAGTGCCAGCTGGGAAGCTACCCAATTAATATTATAAGTTTTTCATTAAATAAATTGGGTGCTCTCCACATGGATTTTATATTCCTAATTTCTGAACTGATGGCATATTTTAGAGAATAAAGAAAGCATGCCCGTTGGAGAATTAGTGAAAAGGTTATTTTTAAACCAGAGAACCAACCCTGGGCTGGAAGTCCACTGGTTCTTTTGGTTCCCATAACCAGCCAAGGACCTCGGGCAAAAGTGGGAACTTATTCTAAATGGGCAGAGGAACATCTGCCTCGGATCCTCTGTCTCAGAGGTTTTCGCTCAGAATCCAGCAAGAGTTTGTCAAAGTACTTCGAGTAACATTAAGAACATGCATTTTAAACTCAAATAAATAACATTTTATTATATATTTCTAATTGCTCTATTGAAATAATGTTTTTACTCTCAGTTTCCTAGAATGTTTTAAAGTAAAGGTTAGGTACTCATACTGACTCTACTTTCTGAGACCTTGGAGATATTTTGTCCCCTCAAGATTTTGGTGTAATGATTATATAAATTGAAATGGTAATAAACTGTACTTATATTTCATTTACTGGTGCTATTAGTTTGGCCCAAGCAATTAGTCATCCATCTTATGTAGTTTCAATGCAGGAAATTCAGTGAGAAGTTTAAAAGTAGACTTTTTGAATGGATGTGTTAGAACCTATTTTCAGTTCCCATTTTTAGGTCAAGGTGCTTCACTGAGATGATGTCTGGTGGTAAAGTTATGTTGTTAAGTGATTTGGAAGGTGACTTGGTAATAAATTTGGGTCAGGTATAAGCCTAAAACTGAGAAAAATAAGGATCACTGGGCAACAACAGCAATAACAAACCAGAAGACTAGATATCAACAAAGTGCTTGGAGTAGCATATTGGCAGGCGCATTGGTGCATTTCTGCTACAACGGCCTTCTTTCTTCCATTTCTCAGTTCTCCTCTCTCCCTTCCTTGAACATGCACGTGAACACTGTTCTTCCTGAGAGAGGCTTTCCATTTCTAGATCTCTTCCTCTCCAGGTCTTATATGTATTAGTGGTAGACTGGTGTATACAGTTTAAAGCATCAAATAGTTCAAGTCTGTTAAGGGTGCTCTGATCCACTGTCTCATTTTTGTCTTCTAGAAACAGTGAATTTCCACTCTATTATCTCTGTATTTTAAGTAATGCATTCATTTATTGCTCAAATGTTCAGCTCCAGATACTTGCTTCTCGATTTTCCCTAAAAATGAGATGTGGCTCTCTTGTTTCCTTGCCATTCTTCCCTTTCCACATGAAAATCTTAGTTCTTCCTATCCTATATTCAAATTTTATTTTATTTAAAAAATATTTCTGGCCTTGCTGCATGGCATGTGAGTTCTTAGTTCCCTCACCAGTATCAAACCAGTGCCTCCTGCATTAGAAGGGTAGACTCTTAACTATGTGCTGTTTATATTATTTCAGTCACATAAATGCTACTCACATCTGAACCATATATACATAATATATATATATGAATCTTTCCTCCCTCCTTTTTTTCTTCTGTTTAGTTTTCCATGATTAAATAATTATCACTATTTCTATTTCAAACTCATCTCCTGAAATCTCCTCCTAGTATGTGGAGAGTATCAGGAATGTTCTTAGTGCCATCTCCTCTAACCTCTTCCTATCTGGGTAGGTTATCTGGTACTTAGCGCATAGGAGTTACCCTTTACCTATCTGACTGTGTTGCCCACCTCAGGCGTGTTTTCAGTTCCACATTTTTCTCTGCCAATATATTCCTGCATTTTGTTGAAGCGTATCCTCTAAGAGTTAAGGAAAAAAAAAAAATACCTGGGAGAAAATGGTGTCTGAGAGTATTCACGTATGAAAATGTCTTTATGTAAGCAATATTTTGGTATAAATTCTAGGTTAGATGAATCACTTTATTTTAGAATTTTGACAGTTTGGTTCTGCTTTCTTTTATTTTTCAGCTTTGCTATTTATCCAAAGTTATTTATATTGCTTCTTTGTTTCTTCTTTTTAGAAGTTTGTAAGAGTTCCCTTTTGCTCTCCATATTCTCATATTTCATGGTGGTTTGCTGCTGCTACTGCTAAGTCGCTTCAGTTCAGTTCAGTTCAGTCACTCAATCATGTCCGACTATTTGTGACCCCATGAATCACAGCACTCTAGGCCTCCCTGTCCATCACCAACTCCCGGAGTTCACTCAGACTCGCATCCGTCGAGTGATACCATCCGTTAGTGATACCGGTGATGGTATCCGTTAGTAATACCATCCAGCCATCTCATCCTCTGTTGTCCCCTTCTCCTCCTGCTGCCAATCCTTCCCAGCAACAGAGTCTTTTCCAATGAGTCAACTCTTCACATGAGGTGGCCAAAGTACTGGAGTTTCAGCTTTAGTATCATTCCTTCCAAAGAAATCCCAGGGCTGATCTCCTTCAGAATGGACTGGTTGGATCTCCTTGCAGTCCAGGGGACTCTCAAGAGTCTTCCCCAACACCACAGTTCAAAAGCATCAATTCTTCGGAGCTCAGCCTTCTTCACAGTCCAACTCTCACATCCATACATGACCACAGGAAAAACCATAGCCTTGACTAGATGGACCTTAGTCGGCAAAGTAGTCTCTGCTTTTGAATATGCTATCTAGGTTGCTCANTTTTTTTTTTTTTTTTTTCTTGATTATTTTGTTGTCCTTTTCTTCATTTTCTGAGAGGTTTCCTTAACTTTGTCTTCTATACCTCTTTAAGTTATATTTTGGCTTTCATATTTTTAATTTTTAAGACTACTTTTTCTCTGAATGTTCCTTTTTAGTAGATACTTATTTTTCTTTCACAAATGCAATAACTCCTTTTATAGTTTATAAAATATTAATTGAAGTTTTTGTGGGGAGATTTTTTTTCTCTTGCATAAGATACGTTTCTTCAAATGACTCTGTCTCCCTTCTCTGGGTTGTTTCTATCTTTCTCTTGTTTGTGTATTTCTTTAGTTGCCAAGATATTCTTAATTATCTGTTGATATTTAAGAATAGGCCACTAAAAAGTTTCTAAGAGGCTTTGAGTATGTGAATGGGTCTGGTGACTGTGGTTCCCTATGTAAAGTTATCTAACTGGGGAATTTCATTGGGAAACATTTGATGTCAGAATCTTTGGGTCTTCTCTTGGGTTGGTATATTTCCCAGAGAGATAACTCCTAGTCTCTTGCCTAGAAAACAGAGGAGTGATTGCCAGCCTTGGGGAAGCAGAGGACCATCCCCTAATGACAATATAATTATCTTAGTCATCCAGGCTTAAAACCTTAAAACTCTTCTATACTATTATTCTTCCTTAATTCATAATTCCAAATTAAGTCATATCTTATCTTCCCACTACATTGCATGATATTTGTTAGCAGGACCCCAAAATTAGAGCAACATGGCAGAGTGGTTAAAAGCATGGAATGTAGAACTGGGCTTGAATCTTTGTTCTGTCATTTGTTAGCTATGTGACGTCTTTAATACTTTTGTCACTTCCAAATCTCAGTTTTCAGCACCTCCTGGGATTACTTCAACTTAAATACTAACATTACATAGCATTTTTTTCTGAACAAGGAAATTTTGTTCGTATAGTTTACAATTTCAAAGTTTTAGATTCCTATATTTAAAAAATTAGGCACTTTTGGAAATCCACTGGTGGTCCAGTGGTTAGGACTCAGAACTTTGAATGACAAGGCTGTAGGTTTAATCCTTAGTCTGGGAACTAAGATTCTGCAAGTCATGTAGCATGGGAAAAAAATTAGACTCAAAATTCATCTTCCATTTTGATGTTGCACAAATCATTTTTCCCTTAATACTTGTGGTAACCATATTTTTAAAAATTTGGAATGTACAGTTTTTCTCACTCTGTGAATAAAACAACCTTTGTTTTTAAATATTCTAATCATATATGGATAGTTCTTTGAATTTCCAAGGTCATTATGAACTACTTAGAAAATGTTTTTCTTTGGATTACATTTATCTCCTATAACATTGCTTTTAATAATGTTAGTGACCTACATAATGGAGTTTTTCACATGGTCAATAGTTATTCACTTTACTCTTCCTTAACAACTCTGAAAACCCTTCTGATGAATTAAATTATAGGAATTGGTGCCTAGTATGCATATAAACTTCAGCTGTTCCATTCATCAGCACTTAGAAGTAACAGTAATTAGAGTGAAATTGCAGTCTATGGGCAAGTGGTAGGTGTGGCCCATCATTAATGGAAGAAGTATGTATGGAGTAGTGTCAACTGTAAGAGAAGTTTGTGCAGAAAGAATGTTTTGTCTTCAAAAAAGATTCAGGAATTGGTTATCATGCTCTGTTTCTTTTGTAAACAGGCCATATTGAAAGAAGGTATCGTTATGTAAAAGCATTTTAGAGCAGCGGGTTCAAGAGTGAATTGTGGCTGAGGCAGTGCTTTCACAATAGCACCAGTAAAAAGGCCCTTTTCATTTGAGTCAATGGGAGTTTGAAATATGTGATTAAAGAATTATTTTTTTTAATGGCAAGTAGGATACTATATATTATTTGTTTCTTTGTGTTTCACAGCATAGTGAGAATTGGTGGTTTTAAAAACCTCTCTCCAAAGATAGCTAAGATGATCTGAATTTGACTGTGGTCAGGGAAAGTTTTCTGAGGTTAGATTGCTATTTAGATATAGACTTTCACCTCTATTTATTAATTTTTAAAACTCTCACATGCTTTGTAAATAAACTTTTTTTGAGATTATGCTTTCAGTGCTTCAAAATTCATTTGCTAATTGATACACATGGAAACACAAGACTTTAGATCTTATTTTATTTGTGGTTAGAATGTGAAGAGCTGTGCTCTGCAGTGAAGATAATACTGGTTCCTCTTACTTGTGATGTAAAAGCACTTTATTTTTCTAGAGACAAAGCAACAATTACATATTTGAAAGACCTTCATTTTGTATTATCTTTCTTGTTTGCCTAGCAAAGTAGTACATTTTCCAGTTCTAATAATTTTCCTGAATATAAAGTGTGATTTATTCTAAAGACCATAAATATATAAAATGACAAGGACTATCAGCTCATAAGCCATATACACACTCATATACACTGGAGTTGATTTAGCATAAATGAATGTATGAAATTGTAGAGAACAATTGTCTGGTAAAGGGTAATGTGCTCAGATCTGTGCAGCAGGTCTTTCACCTGTATTACTTCGAAGTGATTCTCCCACTCAATAAGTACTAGTTTTGATGGCAGGTCTGTGTCCCTGTGTGATTTATAGCTTGAACACTCTTGCTTAAGATGGCTACTCACCTGGGCTTCCTAGGTGTCTCAGTGGCGAAGAATCTGCCTGCTAATATAGGATTTAGGAGATGTGGGTTCAGTCCCTGGGTTGGGAAGAACCTCTGGAGAAGGAAATGGAATCCCACTCCAGTATTCTTGCCTGGAAAATTCCATGAACAGAGGAGCCTGGTGGACTATATAGTTCACAGGGTGGCAAAGAGTCAGACTCGACTGAGTGACTGACCTTGCAAAAAGGAAGAGCCTCCTTAAAGAGAGTGTGGTAGAAGTAACAACATTTTTGTTTGCTTCTTATGTTTTAAGGCTCTTGTAAGAGTACCAGGCAAATTTGGCCTTGGAATGTGGAATGAAGCAGGGCAAAGACTAATAGAGTTTTGCCAAGAAAACGCACTGGTCATAGCAAACACCCTCTTCCAACAACACAAGAGAAGACTCTACACATGGACATCACCAGATGGTCAACACCGAAATCAGATTGATTATATTCTATGCAGCCAAAGATGGAGAAGCTCTATACAGTCAACAAAAACAAGACCAGGAGCTGACTGTGGCTCAGATCATGAACTCCTTATTACCAAATTCAGACTGAAATTGAAGAAAGTAGGGAAAACCGCTAGACCATTCAGGTATGACCTAAATCAAATCCCTTATGATTATACAGTGGAAGTGAGAAATAGATTTAAGGGCCTAGATCTGATAGATAGAGTGCCTGTTGAACTATGGAATGAGGTTCGTGACATTGTACAGGAGACAGGGATCAAGACCATCCCCATGGAAAAGAAATGCAAAAAAGCAAAATGGCTGTCTGGGGAAGCCTTACAAATAGCTGTGAAAAGAAGAGAAGCAAAAAGCCAAGAGGAAAGGAAAGATACAAGCATATGAATGCAAAGTTCCAAAGAATAGCAAGAAGAGATAAGAAAGCCTTCTTCAGCGATCAATGCAAAGAAATAGAGGAAAACAACAGAATGGGAAAGACTAGAGATCTCTTCAAGAAAATCAGAGATACCAAGGGAATATTTCATGCAAAGATGGGCTCGATAAAAGACAGAAATGGTATGGACCTAACAGAAGCAGAAGATATTAAGAGATGGCAAGAATATACAGAAGAACTGTAAGAAAAAGATCTTCACAACTCAGATAATCATGATGATGTGATCACTAATCTAGAGCCAGACATCCTGGAATGTGAGGTCAAGAAGCCTTAGAAAGCATCACTATGAACAAAGCTAATGGAGGTGATGGGATTCCAATTGAGGTATTTCAAATCCTGAAAGATGATGCTGTGAAAGTGCTGCACTCAACATGCCAGCAAATTTGGAAAACTCACTAGTGGCCACAGGACTGGAAAAGGTCAGTTTTCATCCCAATTCCAAAGAAAGCCAATGCCAAAGAATGCTCAAACTACTAAACAATTGCACTCATCTCACACTCTAGTAAAGTAATCCTCAAAATTCTTCAAGCCAGGCTTCAGCAATATGTGAACCATGAACTCATTGATGTTCAAGCTGGTTTTAGAAAAGGCAGAGGAACCAGAGATCAAATTGCCAACATCCACTGGATCATGGAAAAAGCAAGAGAGTTCCAGATAAACATCTATTTCTGCTTTATTGACTATGCCAAAGCCTTTGACTGTGTGGATCACAAGAAACTGTGGAAAATCCTGAGAGAGATGGGAATACCAGACCACTTGACCTGCCTCTTGAGAAATCTGTATGCAGGTCAGGAAGCAACAGTTAGAACTGGACATGGAATAACAGACTGGTTCCAAATAGAAAAAGGAGTCCGTCAAGGCTGTATGTTTTCACCCTGCTTATTTAACTTATAGAGTACATCATGAGAAATGCTGGACTGGAAGAAACACAAGCTGGAATCAAGATTGCCGGGAGAAATATCAATAACCTCAGATATGCAGATGACACCACCATT
>SJYX01013252.1:25939-41096 GCA_006410675.1 Oreotragus oreotragus | reverse complement strand
GAAGAATGGATGCTTTTGAACTGTGGTGTTGGAGAAGACTCTTGAGAGTCCCTTGGACTGCCAGGAGACCGAACCAGTCCATTCTGAAGGAGATCAGCCCTGGGATTTCTTTGGAAGGAATGATGCTAAAGCTGAAACTCCAGTACTTTGGCCACCTCATGCAAAGAGTTGACTCATTGGAAAAGACTCTGATGCTGGGAGGGATTGTGGGCAGGAGGAGAAGGGGATAACAGAGGATGAGATGGCTGGATGGCATCACTGACTCAATGGACGTGAGTCTGAGTGAACTCTGGGAGTTGGTGATGGACAGAGAGTCCTGGTGTGCTGCGATTCATGGGGTCGCAAAGAGTCAGACACGACTGAGCGACTGAACTGAACTGAACTGGAGTGAAAAATTCTTTATTTACTGACGACTCAGTTGGTAAAGACTATGCCTGCAATGTGGGAGACCTGGGTCTGATCCCTGGGTGTGTTAGATCTCCTGAAGGAGGAAATGGCAATCCAGTCCAATATTCTTGCTTGGAGAATTCCATGTGTAGGGCTCCTCTGTGGTTGCAGAGTCAGACATGACTGAGCAACTAACACTTTCATTTTCACACATTCACACAAAGACTCAAATATATATAGATAGATGCATAGATGTCTATCTGTCCATGCATTGGTATCTATTTATGTATCTAGGTATGTATCCATCTATTGACATATATATGTAAACATATGTATATATTTAATAACCATTTCTCTGTATATCTATCTTTGTGCAGATTATTATTATTATTTTTGGTTTAAAAATAACCTGGTATATACTTCTCAATGTATTTCTTTTTCTCCACATTTTTTTTCTTTCTCATAAAATTATATATATAAGATGTATATACAGTATAATTATATAACTGATCAATCATTCAGTTCAGTTCAGATCAGTCGCTTAGGCGTGTCCGACTCTTTGCGACCCCATGAATCGCAGCCTGCCAGGCCTCCCTGTTCATCACCAACTCCTGGAATTCACTCAGACTCACATCCATCGAGTCAGTGATGCCATCCAGCCATTTCATCCTCTGTTGTCCCCTTCTCCTTCTGCCCCCAATCCCTCCCAGCATCAGAGTCTTTTCCAATGAGTCAACTCTTCACATGAGGTGGCCAAAGTACTGGAGTTTCAGCTTTAGCATCACTCCTTCCAAAGAAATCCCAGGGCTGATCTCCTTTAGAATGGACTGGTTGGATCTCCTGGCAGACCAAGGGACTCTCAAGAGTCTTCCCCAACACCACAGTTCAAAAGCATCCATTCTTCGGTGCTCAGCTTTCTTCACAGTCCAACTCTCACATCCATATATGACTACTGGAAAAACCATAACCTTGACTAGACAGACCTTTGTTGGCAAAGTAATGTCTCTGCTTTTGAATATACTATCTAGGTTGGCCATAATTTTTCTTTCAAGGAGTAAGCGTCTTTTAATTTCATGGCTGCAATCACCATCTGCAGTGATTTTGGAGCCCCCCAAAATAAAATCTGACACTGTTTCCACTATTTCCCCATCCATTTCCCATGAAGTGATGGGACCGGATGCCATGATCTTCGTTTTCTGAATGTTGAGCTTTAAGCCAATTTTTTCTGTCTCCTCCTTCAGTTTCATCAAGAGGCTTTTAGCCCGTCTTCAGTTTCTGCCATAATGGTGGTGTCATCTGCATATCTCAGGTTATTGATATTTCTCCTGGCAATCTTGATTCCAGCTTGTGTTTCTTCCAGTCCAGTGTTTCTCATGATGTACTCTGCATATAAGTTAAATAAGCAGGGTGACAATATACAGCCTCGACGGACTCCTTTTCCTATTTGGAACCAGACTGCTGTTCCATGTCCAGTTCTAACTGTTGTTTCCTGACCTGCATACAGATTTCTCAAGAGGCTGCTTAGGTGGTTTATTGTGATCCACACAGTCAAAGGCTTTGGCATAGTCAATAAAGCAGAAGTAGATGTTTTTCTGGAACTCTCTTGCTTTTTCCATGATCCAGCAGATGTTGGCAATTTGATCTGTGGTTCCTCTGCCTTTTCTAAAACCAGCTTGAACATCAGGGAGTTCACGGTTCACATATTGCTGAAGCCTGGTTTGGAGAATTTTGAGGATTACTTTACTAGCATGTGAGATGAGTGCAATTGTGCGGTAGTTTGAGCATTCTTCTGCACTGCCTTTCTTTGGGATTGGAATAGCTCTAACTAGTCATTTTTAAAAGTTACATATTGCTTCATGGTAAAAGTGAAGCACAGTTTATTTTGCCATCACTCTTAATCATAGTCACTCATCTGACTCCCAAGCAACCTTAGTTTCAGCTGTTACAAATAATGTCTTGTCACACATACTTTGAAATATTGTTGGTTTTCCTTCTACAGGACAGATTGGAAAAAGTGGAATTCCTGATTGAAGTATATATGTATATTTTAATAAGCATAAAAATTAAAATTTCTAGAAGGAATGCACTTACTTTTTTGAGGTTTTGCCATTCTGTTGGGTACAAAGTGATATCTCATTACTAAAGACTTTAATATGCATTTCCTTAAGTGTCCATTTGAAAAATAATACATATATACACACATATATGTCATGAGTCAGGGATTTTGACAATGGAAATGTGTTTGCATAGTAGGGTTAGGAGTATCCTCTAAGATATCGTCAATAAATCCTGACTCATGACATTTATCCCCTTGTGTCAACTTTGCACTTCATGCACTGGATTTAGTTATCAGTTAGTTATCAGCTTCTAACAGGTAGAATACAGAAGACGTAATGGGACATCACTTCTGAGATAAGGTTAAAAAAAATGGCGGCAGATTTTCTTCTTGAGTACTCTCTCTTGCTCACTCCATGCTGTTCACAATGTGGGAAGTCATCTACAGTGTCACAAGGCAGCACTATGAAGAGGCCCATGTGTCGAGGGAAGGAAGCCTGCTGAAAACCATGTAAGGACGTTTGAAAGCAGCTCTCCTCCGACTAATTGAGACTTCGTGAGTCTATAGTGGCCCAGCTTAACTGCAACTTTAGGAGAGATTTAGAGTAAAAGAGCCAAGCTAAGGTGCTCCCCAATCACTGACTCATAGAAACTGTGAAGAAATAGATATTTGCTAAGTTCCTAACTTTGGGAGACAATTTGTTATGCAACAATAGATAACCACTACACATAAGGTTCTTATACTTTTCTCATCAGTTTATAACTACTACATTCTGACTGTATACCTGCTGCTGCTAAGTCGCTTCAATCATGTCCGACTCTGTGCGACCCCATAGATGGCAGCCCACCAGGCTCCCCCGTCCCTGGGATTCTCCAGGCAAGAATACTGGAGTGGGTTGCCATAATCTTTGTAGACGTTTTTTCCCTGTTCTAACATGTGCACCTTGCTTTATTTATGCTATCTTTTGCTGCAGAACTTAGGTCTGCATAGCAAATATTTTCTCTTTCCCCCTTTTTGATCTTTTGGCCTAACACTAGGTAAAATACATGACATTCTAAATTTTTTCGATGATTATTGTTGTTTTATATTTTACTCAAATCTTTCATTCATGTGAAATTTATTTTATAAAACATGACTGACATGTTATATCTCCTGAGGAATTCCTCTAAGGTGGTTAAGTTTTTTTTTTTTTTTAATGATTTCTGGGTTTTTGTATCCTTTTTCTATATTTTGAGATATTTCCTGTACTTGATTTTTCAGGAAAATTAGTCAAGTCTCATCAGTAACATATTAATCTTCAATTTATATATTACATTTTAAAATTTGATAACCATGTTTTCTGTTTGGGTTGGTTTTTCCTAATGTTGTGATTGAATCATTTTATGTATTTGAATCATTTTACAATTTGTTTTGTGTCAATTAAATCTATTGATTTCTATCTGCAGTTCTGTTTTACTAGGGGCTGTCTAGTCTGGATCTTCTGCTTCTTCTCCCTCTTGAGTTGCTGGTCCCTGAGGAACACTGCAATTTTTCCTTGCCAGCTTACTGTACTTCATACTCTGTGGTGCCAGCTTAATTTTTGGCAGCTTTGTGCAGTAGCAATCCTCCACATGATGGAAAAATTTGTAGTACACATCTGCAAGTGTGTGGTGTTCTGCCGGTGGATGTTGTTCTCCTTTAGGGTATCAAAGAGAAGCCTCTTCATTCCTAGTATCTCAGAAGTTTGGACTCGTAGACTCAATGGTAGGAAGAATTCCGTTTAGCAACTCTTGATTTCTT
This sequence comes from Oreotragus oreotragus, assembly GCA_006410675.1. NCBI lineage: Eukaryota > Metazoa > Chordata > Mammalia > Artiodactyla > Bovidae > Oreotragus > Oreotragus oreotragus. The sequence goes on along the minus strand of SJYX01013252.1, from coordinate 36,874 downwards.
TTCATTCGGGGAACCAGCCTGCTATAATCATTTTTTTTCTCCCTGAGGTACACAGATCTTTTATACCTGGAGAAGCTACATGCCTGCTGGGCCTGGCAGCTGCTCAGTTCTGGAATACTAGTTGATGTTTTGATTAGACTAGGAGAGATTACATCAATAATGTATGTCAGATGTCGTCTTCCCAGCTTTTCTCACTGCAGTCCTTACTCACCATGATATGATTTTCATGTAGTTCATGTTACCAAGAAGTTCAAAATAATAAAATTGAAATTGTTCACATTAAGCATAGAACAAATCAAGATATGGGATTTGTGACTCCTGAATCTGGAAAATTATAAATGCCAAGTGTGTATTCCACTGAAATGGAGAAGGGAATCCAGAATTAGAACTGAAAAACTTAGGCTTACTTTTTCAAATTTAAATTATAGTATTTTCTAAAGAAGTGTGCCTTTGGGAGGGGGCTGGATTTTACTCTTGTTTTAGTCATCTACAAGAGATTTTAAAGAGTATGCTTAAAGAAAAGAAATAAAAAATATAAAATGACCTGTCTAAGAAGTTTGAGGAAACTGTGATATAATTTCCATGAATCTATTACAAAATGACCAGAGAAGGCAATGGCACCCCACTCCAGTACTCTTGCCTGGAAAATCCCATGGACGGAGGAGCCTGGTAGGCTGCAGGCCGTGGGGTCGCTAAGAGTTGGACACGACTGAGCGACTTCACTTTTACTTTTTACTTTCATGCATTGGAGAAGGAAATGGCAACCCACTCCAGTGTTCTTGCCTGGAGAATCCCAGGGACAGAGGAACGTGGTAGGAGGCCGTCCATGGGGCCGCACAGAGTCGGACACGACTGATATGACTTAGCAGCATTACAAAATGACAAGCAACGATAAAGCAAAGTTCAAGTTTAAGTGAAAGTGAACTTCACTGCAAGTAATTTTATTCAGTTATCCTTTAAACTGACAATTCAATTGAGATGATATATTTCATCAACAAGTTAATTATGTCCTCTATTATATGTATGTGTGTGTGTGTATACATATATATATGTTTCAGATTAATCTTCTTGTGAGTATTCTACTAATAGATATAAAGTTCAGTTCAGTTCAGTTGCTCAGTCGTGTCCAACTCTCTGTGACCCCATGAATCGCAGCACACCAGGTGTGTGAGGTGAGACTTGAGTTTTCAGGCAGGGTGAGTTGTGGGGTGGAGGGGTGAGACATAGAGCCTGGTTCACTTTGAGCCCCCCGCCCCAGTTTGTCAAGGGGCAGACCCACCATTTGAAAGCTGCCTTCCTCGTGTGTGGTGCTCATATTAGATGGCACGACTGGATCCACAGGGATCCTGGCTGGAGTGAGACAGAATTCCAGGGGATGTTTGAGGGTGTGGCGTGTCTCTTTGCTTTATTGGGTGTAGCCTCAGTGAGCTCCTGCAAGGATGATGTGAAATAAAAGCCAGGTGGCCAACAGGCCCCTGGGTCAGCACCCATCGTGCAGGGTGACCTGTAGGCTTCGGGCATAAGGCCTGCGAGCCTGCGTCTGTCTTCTTGCTGCCCAGTGGGGCCGGAGAGTGGCCCAGCAGGCGAGGTACCGTCTGGCTGGATCGAGAGCCAAAGAGGTAATGCTAATGTCTTTTAAAATTAGAATGAAAATGTTTATTGCAGAGAGCAGAACCTGCGTCAGTGCGGAGTCCTGTGGGAAGGGGACTGCTTTATCGCAGCCTTTCGGTTTTATTTTTGCACATTCGCTCTTTATTTGCCGGTGGTGCTGCTTGACAGGCCCTTGGAGTGGGCTCAGGCTGCCGGGCTGGGCTGGAACGACAGTGCTGCTGCCGGGGTCTGGATGCCCCTGCCCAGGGTGAGCGCTCGGACCTGCCATCGGGTGGGAGGACCTGTGGACGCGAGCAGGAGGCGGTGACTTTGTTCATACGCCTGAGCCTGTATATGCATCCAGCCAGGTGTGTGTGGCGGGTGTGGCCCTCCGTGTGTCTTTTTCTGTGTGCATTGTGGCTTTTTGGGGGTTGGCCACGTGTGAGACTGGGTATGACTATGTGTGTGTTCTTGAGTTGTGTGTGTCTTTGGGAGGTGGTCATGGGTGTGGTGGGGTCTGGGCTTGTTTCTCTGTGGTCCTGCCTGCGTTTTCTGTCTGTGCTTGGATGTATCTGAGCATCTTGGGGAGGACACAGGTGTGTGACTGTGGGTCTATGTGTGTCCAGACAGCCATGTGTGTGCATGTGTGAGTATGAGCGTGTGTGTAGTGGGAGTATGTGAGCATGCATTTTGAACACGTGCACATGTCTTGTGGGGGAGTGTGTTGTGTGGGAGCATGTTGTGCGTGCGCCTGTGTTGCATGTGAAAGCATGTTGATGTGACCACCCCATTGCATGTGGGCGTATGAGCCATGCTGTGTGTGTACACATGTGAAAGAATGTAACGTGTCGAGTGTGCACATGTTGCGTGTGAGAGTGTGAGTGCTGCTTTCCCGTCCTCTCCCATTTGGAGTCCCTGGCAGAGCTGTCTTTGGGTAGCTCAGCCTGTCACGAAGCTCCCTGGGCTGGAGAACAGCCGGCCAGCTCTGCCCACAGGCCGCCGGATCCCCACGCGGCCCTGACTCTGGCCAGAGACTCGGGAAGCCTGCAGATGTCTCTGAGGAGAGTGCTCTTTTGAACCCACCTGCTCCCGCTGAGGTCTCGTTGAGCGTGGGCCGTATGAGCCACCGGTGCTTTGTGTCTGGGTGCTGCTTTCTAAGTATGCAGTTATTTTGTGAAACAGAACGTGCTTTTTCAACGCATGCCTGCCCCTGGCAACGAGAAGCCCTGGTTGATGGTCGTTGATCTGGCCTGGAGGGAGGCTGGCGCCCCAGGCTTGGTTCCCCACAGCTGGGTGGCGGGGGGTCTGGCCTGGAGGTGCTCAGGGTTCCCATAGACGCCTCAGCAGCCCTGAACCCTGCCACCCAGAGCGCTCGACCTCCCATAATCACTTCTCTAAGGCAGAAAAGCCACCCCCTGAGGGAACCTGGTGGCCATTGAGCTTTTCCACGGGGCCAGAGGAACAGCTTTTTAATCCCTGTCTCCATCAAGCTCACCACCTTGTACTGGAATTTGTCTTTTGTGGATCATGTTCTGCAGGAAACAGTGGCTGGTATGAGAGAGCTGCATTTTACAGAGTAGAAGCCAGATGCTGTGCAAAATTCAGTATAATCAGGAAGCAGTCTGCAATGTAGTTCAGGAGCCTGGCTTCGAATGCTGTGTGGCCTTGAGTGTGTTGCTCAGCTTCTCTGAGCCTCAGTCTTATCATCTGTAAAATAGGAATTTTGACAGTGCCAGCCTCAGGACTGTCTCTTAGTTATTACCTTGGGGCCTTTCTTGCGCACAGCAGTTTTGCATGGGCTGACAGCTGAGTTCAGTGTGTCCTACTTTGCACTGTGATCATGGGCAAGTCATTCTGTCTGTGCCTCAGTTTTCTTACTTGTAATTGGGCTAATAATAGTACCTACTGCACGGGATGTTCTGAGGGTTAAATTTCTTACTTTACATAAAAGGTTAGATTAAGTGCTATAGCGAGAGAGCTATGATTGTTATTTCTAGAATGCCTGAACCCAGATTAAAATACCCGTCAGCACACAATATCATCATCTTTTTTTGTTTTTTTAAACATAACTTGTAACCCATTCTCTCTGCAGCTTTGCCCACTCTGTGCCAACAGGCAGCTGCTGTGTGCCAGGCATCTGGCTGGGAGTGCCCAGGGCATTATGGCGTGGGTTATGGGTGGGTGTTCTGCATGGGTGGGCTGGGTCAAATGCCGTGCTGTCGCTCCTCCAACAATTTGGCAAGGCGGGCACAGACTCGGTTAAGTCACCCTGGGCAGCAGCCAGGGGCGAGAGCCAACCGGCAAGAGAGCCACCTGGCAGTTCTCCCTGCCAGGGTGGATCCAGCAGGCTCGGGCTTGTGGTGGCTGTGGGCACCCAAAACTGTTTTGTGCACTTGTCAGAAGGTGAGTGACATTTGAGCACTGGCGGCAGACAGCAGCAGGGAGAGCCGGGTACAGACGGCTACTTTCCCCGGGGCCTGGCACGTGGTGCCCTGAGCCCACCCGCCTTGAACCATGTCAGGGGCACGCGAAAGATGAAACACTCTATCTCGCTGGGCAAAGCCCATCGCGTGAGTGAGGACGTGTCCTAAAACACTGTGGGCATGATCTCATCTAGTGTACATAGAAACCTTTTGAAGGAAGTCCTGCTTATTCCTCCTTTTCAAAGGAAAAAGCTGAGGCCCAGAGATGTTTTGGAATCTTCCAAATCTGGGTAGAAATTCAGGTTTCTTCAGTTGCTGCATGACTTCAGGCCAGTTACTTAACATCTCTGAGCCTCCAGTTCCCCACTTCTTAGGTTTATAGCAAGGGTTCAAAGGAATAGTGTAGTTAAAACATTTAGCCTGGAATCTGGCGTGGTAAATGATTTTCTAAGAAGGTTGTTATTACTATGATTATTATTTCATCTTTTTGCAAGAGGACGTTCCTTACCAGTTTAACAGAGATATTGACAAGGTTCAAATTTGATGTCTTGGTGTCTGCAAGAAGGGATTATTTTTAGGGAGAGGAAAACATTTTGTATGTTTTCCCATATATTATATCATACAGTGTTTTTATTTATCAGATTTAGGGTTTCCCTTGTCTCTCAGTTGGTAAAGAATCTGCCTGCAATGCAGGAGACCCAGGTTCGATTCCTGGGTTGGGAAGATTCCTTGGAGAAGGAAATGACAACCCACTCCAGTATTTTTGCCCGGAGAATCCATGGACAGAGGAGCCTGGTGGGCTATACAGTCCATGGGGTTACAAGAGCCGGACACAATTTATCGACTAAACCACCACCACAAAATATTTTATTATTATTGGCAGCAGATAAGTTTGCAAGTTTCCTGTCTAGTGGGAGACCACTAGTCAGGGTCTTATCTGCTTGTGTGGATAGAGCCTCTTTGTTTCATGGAAAAGAAACTCCCCAGGGCAGATGCTTTGAGCAAAAGGTCTGTTGTGTAGCAGTTGCTCAACAAACACTCTTTGGATGGGTGGATGGATCATGCTCCGGATTTTACTGCAGCTAAGAGGGTGATTCCCTGGTGGCTCAGACGGTAAAGCATCTGCCTACAATGCAAGAGACCCAGGTTCGATCCCTGGGTCAGAAGGATCCTCTGGAGAAGGAAATGGCAACCCACTCCAGTACTCATGCCTGGAAAATCCCATGGATGGAGGAGCATGGTAGGCTACAGTCCATGGGGTCACTAGGAGTCGTACACGACTGTGCCACTTCACAAGAGGGTGATTGAATTCAGGCACAATCTGGTCACTTGGCATAGACAATGGGCCCAGATCTAGGCTCCTCCCCTTCAGGGATGTGCACTTTGCAGAGCTGTGGATACCTGAAACATTTCCTGGAGTTAATCACTTAACTGTGATTGTGATGGCCAGAAGGAGGATAATAGCAGAAAGTTAAGACACTATCCCACATCTCATATTCAAGGCTGTGAATGTGACTTCAGCAGACAGGTAAGCATTGACTGTGGGGGGAACTTCATTCATTCAGTGAATATTTCTGTGCTCAGTGCTGGGATGCAGGGAGATGCCTTGTGGAATCAAACGAAAGAAAAGAACCAATGTGTGAGTTTTGAATAGACTTTTCAGGGACTGATGTCACAGTGAGGTAGAATTTGGGGTCACTGTCTCTTGCAATGGGCAAGAATCTTGTGTTTGTATGAGAGAAACTCACCTGGAGCCAGCTTAAACAAAAAGGATTTTTATTGGCTCACATGACCTGAAAGTTCCAGGTCTTCTGGCTTCAGGCATGGCTATATCCAGCAGCTCAAATGTTATCTCATCCTGCTCATCTCCTAGCTCAGTTTTCCTCTGTGTGGGTAGGCTTTGTTCTCAGCCAGCATTCTCCGCTGACAGCTCTGTTTCACCAGCATGGAAACACTCAGGGAAAGAAAGTCCCTTTTCTCTCATAGCTCTAGCAAAAGTCCCAGGATTTGCTTTGCTTGGCCCAACTTGGATCCTTGCACTTGCCCAAGCTGTTCTGACCACCTGGAGTGCTCTCGTCTCCTCTGTCTATCCCAAACCTACCTACCCTTCAAGTCCTGCCTGAGCTCCATAGCTTCTGTCTCTAGTCTTTTTTTTTTTTTTCCTCTCTCTCTTTTTCCTTTATTGTTTTTTTGTCAAATTTTTTTTCTCTCTTGGAGAAAATTATCTTTTCCTGCTTTGTATGTAATTTAACCTCCTCCTGGCTGCATCCTATTCACAAGTAGGCCAGAATCTCTGACAGGCAAGTTTCATGTCTTACCTTTCTCTCTCCTGCTCTGAACATAATATAAAAATCATAAGAGGTACCTAATAACTAAGTGCTTGTTAGTGGGTTTGGGGCATTGAGGATTTAATTTAGAAGCCAAATGCTAGGATGGCTCATGGAAAGTCATGGGTCAACGGGGTCCAAAGGGAACATCAGGATTAATCTTGCCGAACTATTCGTTTGTGGCTGGGGTCCAAAGACTTGGAGCTGTCAGGCCAGTGAGGAGGTAGGAAAGGGGGAAGGAACTCAGTTCAGAAGCCGGGCTTTTCCAGGTTCAGATCCCAGCTCCGTGCCCTTCTGGCTGTGTGACATGGACCAAGTTTCCTCGCCTCTCTGTGCTACTCATTCCTTGTCTATAACATGAGATCATCCACACAGTGGGTTTAAGGAAATGGCCTGGGACAGCAAGTGCTTACTGATTGTTCACCATTATTGTGACCGATGGTACATGCTGTTTTCAGAGTCAGCAGCTAGAGAAGGGGATTATGAACTCCATTCCTATTTACTAGAGAAGGAAATAGCAGCCCAGTGAGCTTCAGAGACACCCTCAGGATCACACCCTCAGGACCACCCACCCCACCCACCTTGACTCCCACTTCAACCCCTGCTCTTCACACTAGCTGTTCTTTTCAAGACCATATAAGCTTGCAGCCCCCCTGGCCCTCAGAATGTTGATGCCTCTTTAGAAGGGAGGGATGAGGGGCCGTGTGTCTTGCACAGAAGGTGAGCAGGACCCCGTCTTTGTGTCTCTCCTGGCTGGGCTTTTGCTGCCATGTCTTGTGACTTACTCTCCTCTAGGTAGCCGTCCTGGCAGTCACTGCCCACACAAGGATCATGTGGTCCCCACTGGGCTCGGGGCTGTTGCTCCTGCTGCCCTGTGCGCTTCCATGGGCTTGGGGCTTGTCGCTCCTGCATGCTGCCCTGCCCTTCCATGGGCTCGGGGCTTGTCGCTCCTCCATGCTGCCCTGTGCCCTTCCATGGGCTCGGGGCTGTTGCTCCTGCTACCCTGTGCCTGGTCTTCTCTCTGGCAGTCTTATTTATTTCCACTTCCTCAGAAATATTTGGGGGTGATTAAAAAGAAAATGTTCCTATAACTGTAATGAAATGGGGTTCGGGGGTTTTGACTGTGGCCTTGGGGGCCAGTGCCAGTTGATTTGATAACTGACTTGATAGGCAACAGAATATTGATTTCTCTGCCCCTCCTCCCAGGAAGGTGACTCAGCGAAGGGAAGATGTTTTGAAATTCAGGAGAGGGCTATTCAGGGAAGCCAGAAAGCAGCTGTGTATGTGTCTGTCTGTCTGTCTGTCTGTCTGTACATGTGTGTGTGTGCATGCACGCAGCTATGCTGCTCCCTCCATTCTGTCAAGGTGGGGCACACAGGTCCCTACCTCTTCACCTGCCTCCTCTGGTGCTCATCTGGGGAAGGGTGAGGTCTTTAAGCTGCGCAGACCCAAATTCAAGCCTGCTCTGTTCCCTCCTAGCTAGGTTGCCTTGTGTGAGTGGCTTTACCCTCTGTGACTCAGTTTCCTTGTCCGTAAAGTAAGGGGAATATAACCTACTGCATGAGGTTATTCAGAGGATCAGTTGAGAATGTCTCCTGGTGATGATGGCAGCTCTGATTGCAGTGCTGATATTAATTACTAATCTGTATTACTTGCCGATAGAGGAGCAAAGTGTCCTGGGAGTGTCAAGGAGAGGATGATGATGGATTTCGATGGAGGCATTCCTGGAAGACTTCTAAGAGAAGGCCCTGAATGACAAAAATTCTGACCTGTGGCAGAAAGGGAAGAGGGTAGGAGACATTCTACTATTTTAGAAATTCACAGGCTCAAAGGCAGGGAGATGTGGAAGCCTCTGGCGGGATGGAGGACCAGCTGCTGTCCAGTGTGGAGGGGAGGGAACTGGGAGGGGCAAGGTCGTGACAGAAGGGGGCGCTATTTGGCTTTGTTTGGCTGGTGTCCGTGTGTGTGTGTGTGTGTGTGTGTGTGTGTGTGTGCAGTCGCTCACTCATGTCTGTTTGCGACCCTGTGGTCTGTAGCCATGGGATTTTTTGGATGAGAATCCTGGAATAGGTTGCCATTTCCTCCTCCAGAGGATCTTCCCAACCCAGGAATCGAACCCGTGTCTCTTGCATTGGCAGGTGGATTCTTTACCACTGAGCCACCTGGGAAGCCCATTTGGCCAACAGCTCAGGTGAAATGGTAGATGGATGAGCTTTGTGCTCAGGGCCCATTTGTTATTTGAAATTCAGAAGCAAGTATAACACATAGCACCTCCTCCCTGGGCTGAGAACTAATTATGAGCCAGATGGTGGGCTAAGTGTTGACTTACACCATCTCATTGAATCTGGACCCTATCCCCATTTTATGGGTGAGGAAAGAGTCTCTTTGTAACATCGACTGGTGCACCCAAATGTGCAGTCTTCTGAGTCATTCACTCCTTCCTTTGAATCACCCACAGGGCCTGGTGAGACCAGGCAAGCCTCCTCTTCTGTGGCCAAACCCACAGTCCCCTCACCAGCCCACCCTTTTGATGTGGGTCATGCAAGTCCTTGGGCCACATGGAGTTTCTCCTTTGTAGAAACCTTTTTGACATTTGATTGGAGCACATACATCTTTCCTCAGATTCCTTGCCTAATTCAATCAGGTGAAGATGTCATGTAGATGTCAGTTACAATTCTTTTCTCCGTGTTCCCAGCTCAGTTCTTCTGTTGCCTCAGGGAGTTCCTTGGAGCTGCAGGATTCACCTGGGCAGGCCTGATGTTGCAGCTGCCACCTTATTTACAACATCCTCCCTGGCTCAGGGGAGTTTGGAGGGGTGGGGGCGTCTGCATGGCAGGCTAAATGCCCATTCTCCAGGCAGGGCCAGAGAGTGCAGGGAGCAGAAAGGTCTGGGGTGGGACCCACAGACCTCAGCGAGAAAACAAATGCCTGGTATTAAAAATAGGAAAGGATGAAAAGCAAATAAGGGGTCTTAAGACACAAAATCCCTTTGTGCCAGGCAATGCCCAAGGCAGTGACAACACAAAATTGTCCAAGGCAGCTGGGTCTCTGATTCTGGGGGCACTTAACCTGGGCCAACTTCCTGCACAGAGTCCATGCACTTCAAGGCTAAATTTAACTCCAGGAATCTTTGTCAAGCACCCTCAAGGCACACCCAGTGAAATGAAGAAGCCAGTGATTCTAGAAGTTCCCACAAGGTGAGAAACAAGGGGGGATTTAGATGGGAGTAGCATCCACTATCAAACTTGCTGTCCAAACTGGACACTTAAAAGTGGCCTAGTGATTCTCACGGCATTGACCCATTTCACATAAGGGGGAACTGAGGCAGAGAGCATTTGGTACCTGCTTACAGTCTGAGGAAGTGGTCAAACCAGGATCTGCATCCAGGGCCCTCTGACCTCAAAACATCTTTCATTTTCACGTGGGAAAACTGAGGCCCAGAGAGAGGTTGGGACTTGTTTGCCTTTCAGCAGTGGAACTTGTCTGTATCTGCAACTATTGTTTATCTCATGATTTGGTCAGGAGAGGGTTAAGTTGGCTGTAAAGCCATAAAACAAATAGAGGGAAATAGGAGACAAAGCATAATTAAGTGCCAAACACCCTGGCATAGCTGATGGGCAAACTCTCCCTGATCCGTGTTTCAGGAGGCACCTGGGAGTCTGAAGCAGGGTTAAGCTTTGTACTGGATTCCTCAGCTCATGAGGCCATCTCATGTTAGTTTCTTTGCTCTTTTAAACATGGGCGCAGTAACCCTGGTTTGTTTATTTGTTTGTTTTCTGGCTGTGCCGCACGTGCAGCCTATGGGATCTCAGTTCTCTGACTAGGGATCGAACCAGCACCTTCTGCAATGGAAGCATGAGTCTTCACCACTGGCCCTCCAGGAAAGTTCATGGTAACCGTGTTTGAGGGAATGTTTCTGTGCCTGGCTCCCTGAGTTGGATTGAACCAGGAGAGGGGAGTGAGGGGCCAGGAAGGAGGTTGGTGTGAGATCTAATGAGGCCCAGCAGTTGCCTAAAACTTGACTGCTGTCGTGGAAATGTCTCCTGCCTTGTGGGACAGTGAAACCTGCAGAGGCTAGATGTCCTGGTACTGGATTTTGTCCTGTGCTCTAAGGCCAGTGACTTCCTGCTTTTTGTCCCTTATTTCTTCATCTTTAAAACAGATGCTAACCAAGGCTTCTTCTGTGGACTTAGGCAAGTTCATTGCATGCCTCTTTGGCCCAGAAAGAGTTTTGGGATCAGTTAGCAATGCCTGCTGTAGTTGCTGAGGGAGGTGGTGGTGGTATGTATGCCGTTTGTCTGTTTATCCATTCGGTGGGCATTTTTTGACTGCTAACTATGTGACAGACGCTGGGGACAAAGCAGGAAACAAAGCAGGTATGGCTCTATCCCCCGGAGATTTCAGACTGATGGTGGAGAGAGAGGAGACAGAGTAAAGCTGTGTAAGAGTAGAAACTTTGTGTGCTTGGATCGCTGCTGTGTTCTCAACATGTCTTTTTTATCTGGCACACCTGTGCCTTCAGGTATTTATTGACTGGATAGATGAATGAATGAGCTAACCACAGATGAATATGTAACTACAAAAAAAAAAAAAAA
>SJYX01013252.1:0-11558 GCA_006410675.1 Oreotragus oreotragus | reverse complement strand
ATATATATCTCCATATGTATATATATATATATGTTTTAAAATCAAGCTTCTTTGATTCAGCATAATGAATTTGACTTTTTTTAATGCTGTTGCTTGTGTCGGCTTGCCATTTTTCATTGCTGGATAGTATTCCATCGCACGGTCACCTGTTTACAGATGTTTGAGTTGTTTGGAGTTTCTGGCAGTTGTCAGTAAAACTGCTGTAAACATTTCATATAGGTTTTTGTGTGATCATAGTTTTCATCTCTCTAGGGTAAATACCTAGGGGTGGGATTTCTGAGACATTTGATAAGTGTATGTTTAACTTTTTAAGAAACCGCCAAACTTTTTTCTAAAGTGGCTGTGCCAATCCCCACTTCGGTCATCAGTGTAGAAGAGTTTCAGCTGTTCTCCGTGTTCCCTAACACTTGATGTTATCCAGTTTGTTTTTGTCTTTTCAACTTTGGCCATTCTAATTGGTGTGTAGTAGTATTTCATTTTCATTTCTCTAATAGTTAATGACTTTGAGCATCTCTTCACGTTCTTATTTGCCAACTCTATATCTGACTTGGTCATGTGTCTATTAACTATCTTGCCCATTTTTTAAGTGGGTTGTTTGTCTCATTGTGGAGTTTTGAGAGTTCTCTGCATTTGCTAGAGTTAAGTCTTTTGTCAGATATGTGGTTTGGACTTATTTCCTCGCAGTCTGTGGCTTGCCTTTTCATCTCTTGAAGTTCAGGTTTTTAATAAGGTTCACTGCAGCAGTTGGTGTTTTGAACTCTGCCACCCTCTTCCTCGCTCACCACGCACCAGCTGTGCTGGCCTTGTTTCCTTGTTTCAGTTCTTTTCCTTCTCTGGGACTCGTGCTGTCCTCTCTGCCTGGAATACTCTCTTTTTCACTTTGTTGTTCAGCCGCTCAGTCATGTCTGACTCTTAGAAACCCCATGGACTGCAGCACTCCAGGCTTCCTGTCCTTCACTGACTGTCTCCTGGAGTTGGCTCAGACTTATGTTTGTATCCTGTCTAATAAATCTTTGCCTACCCCCAAATCTTGAATCTATTCTCATGTTTTCTTTTAGAAGTCTTGTTCCTTTAGCTTTTATGTTTAGGTCTCTGATACACCTCAAAACAATTTCTTTTGTACAGTGTGAGGTAGGGATTTGAGGCTCATTTTTCCTATATGGATATCCAGTTGTTCTAACAAAATTTGTTTTAAAAATTTCCTTTTTTCCCTTTGGTACCCTTTTTCAAAAATCAAATGAGCGTCTGTGTGAGTCTATTTCTGGACTATTGATCAGTATGTCTATCCTTACAGCAGTACCACACTTTATTAATTACTGTATCTTCATAGTAAGCTTTGAAGTTGCATAGATTGTCCTCTAACCTTGTTTTTCTGCTTTAAGATTTCTTTGGATGTTATATGTCCTTTGAATTTCTGTATCAGTTTTAGAATTGGCTTATTATTTTTCTACAAAAACAAAACTCCAAAACTCTTGGGATTTTGATTGGCACCCTATTGAATCTATAGATCAGTTTTGTATTAGGGAATGAAATTTCTTAACACTGTGGAGTCATCCAATCCATAAACATGGTTTTCTGTCCCTCACTCTTGCTCTGGCTTACTCTTATTCATCTTTCAGGTGTCAGCTTAAGTGCCATCTCCTCAAGGAAGTCTTTGTTGCCTCCTAACTAGATGATATAGCCCCTGTTATAGCCTCTGGTGCCCCTGCTGTCTTCCTGCTTGGTACTTACTACAGTGGTAGTAATTATTTGTGTGATAAGCTGTGTCATAATTATTTTGTGTCTTAAGTTCCATAAGGACAAGGATCAGGTCTGTCTTCTTCACAAGCTGACACACAATAAGTTTTCAATAAAGATTTATAAGTGGGTGAGCGAACAATGTCCTGTTCTTTTGGCAGAGATCTTCAGGTCATTGCCTGTTGTCAGTCACAGTTCAATGCACACCATGGTCTCTGCTTGCTAATGGAGAAACCCCGGCCTAATCCTCCCACTCGTTTCTTGGCCTTCTGCCTAAGTCTTAGTTCCTGCTGACTTGCAGTATGTGTTGAGAACTCCTGTTCATTTGACAGGTAGATGTGTGTAATTGTGATTTTTAAAAATAAAATAATTCATCTAGAGTAAGTTTTAGGTAATGATTATAATACAGAGGATTAATTTATTTGGGGGATTGGGGGGAAGGTGTTGCTTTCACATCATCAGTTGGAACATTTGAAAAACCAGTGGCAGAATCTTGATTGAATTAGGCTATGCTCATAATTAGGAAACGCCAAAGCCTATAAAATGTTGAAAAGTGGTGAGGACAAAGTGATGAAATTAAGTCTTTTTTCCCCCCCTTAAAGTTTAAGAAGTAGGCAGTTGAGGGGCATTGTGCTGTTAACTAATTGGCTTGTGGATATTACTTGGGTATATAGATTTTCTTTCTGCATTTTGCTCATAAGTCAATTTATAGGTCCCACTGTTGATTAAATCCCCAGAGTAAGGATTACTAAGAAAGGTTTTAGGAAGAACTTTCTGAGGAGTGAGATTGATGGCACACGTTGCCAAGGCATGTTGCAAAATGTTGGTGATTTGGAGCAAGGTGAGAGAGAAAAAGAAGTTGCTCAAAAATGATAAGAGTCCTGGGCAGGAGCCCTAAAGGAGGAGACCAGAGGTATTGTTTACTCTGAATTCGATCTGGAGGTGGCTAATACAAGCAAAACAGAAACTTGACTGGAATCCTTGGGAGTTTGAAGAAGAGCAATGGAAATAACCTAACTTTATCACAGTCAGAGACTGTAATTTCCTCCAGTGATGATAGTTTTTTTTTTTTTTTTAATATACAGTGTTCACTCTCATTATAGCTACGCAGCTGTCTGGTCAAGCAGGAGCAAATATGATCATTGTTATTATTTCCATATCACAGATCAGCAAACCAAGGCTCAAGGAACTAATGTGGTCTGCCTGAAATTGTAGAGTTAGCAAGTAGCAGATTCAAGTATAGGTCTTTGGACAATTAACACCATGCTTTGTTCCCTATACCTTGCCAATCAGTCATTACTGGTTAAAGGGTTCTTATTTGAGGCATATGATCTAGATTAAGAGTTTGGGGGTGACATTTGAAATTTTGGAGACAATGGAGGTATTCTTAGTAGTAGTCACAAATACCATTTATTTAGCAATGTATCAGTCAGTATGGCTATATTATACTATAGTAACAAAAGATCCCTTAAATTTCAAAGACTTAACACAACAAAGCCTATTTCTTGCTCAATGACAAGTCCCACTGACTACATGTCCATTGCAGATGGTCAGTGTTCTCTGCTCATCACAGTTATTCAGGCACCCAGGCGAATGGAGCAGCTATCCGCTCTAATGAGGATTCACAATGTTGGAAGGATAGGCTGCTCAGAGGGTCTTGTGGCAACAACAAACTCCATCCTGGAAAGTGACACATCACTTCTGCTTTCAGCTCATTGGCCCAAACTGGTCATTTGATCTCAATGAACCACAAGTAGCCAAGTGTGCATTGCCTTGTGCCTGGAAGGGAGGGAGCCAGAAATATTTGGCAAACAGCATTAATGATTGCCACTTGCACCCAATAAACAAGTAATCGATCTGATTCTATGCAAACCTGTACAATAATAATGAGAACTAACATTAATTGATTATTCACCACATCCTATGTATTATTTACCTAGAAGAGCACTTTCAACCCCTCCGATCACCCATCAGGTGATATAATAATTATCTCCATTTTCCAGATAGGAGAACTGAAGTTGCTAGCTTAAGGCCACACAGCTAGCTAGCAAGTTGTAGAGCAGTATTTGAATCCAGGCCACCTTGGGTACAGAGACCATATTACAGTAACCCCATTTGATAGAATGAAAAATCTGAGGTTCAGGGAACCAACCAGCCAAGGTCATCCTGTCAGGAAGCAGCAAGCCTTAGTTCCTTTACCCTACTGTGTTTTCCATGTAAATTCTGTTAGTAACTCCCAGCCAACACTTGGCCTTCTGAGTCCTGAAGTGACTAACGGGCATACCTCTTTTTATTGAACTTAATTTTATTGTGGTTCACAGACACTGCATTTCTTTTTTATAGATTGAAGGTTTGCAGCAACTCTGCATTGAATGTGGTTACTGATGCCATTTTTCCAGTAGCATTATTTTAAGATTAAGGTGTGTGCATTTTTTAAGACATAATGCTATTTATTGCACATTCAGTAGACTACAGTATAGTATAGATATAATTTATATGTATTGGGAAGGCAAAAAATTTGTGTGACTTTATTATGATATTTGCTTTATTGTGGCAGTCTGAAACCAAACCTACAGTATCTCCAAGATGTGCCTATACCGTGGTAGAACCAACTTGTACCAGCTCAGGAGAACCAATTGTTAAATTTTCTTAAGATGAGAATTAAATGTTAAATAAGAATCAAATGTTAAATAATAACTAAATAATTTCATTCTTAAATTATTAAGAATTAAACTATATAACCTAACTACAGTTAAATTTGAAATTACATTTATTTCAAACCCAGTTTCAGTACTCAAAACTTGTCACTTCCTAACCATTTCACTATATTTTAGTGTTACATACCCTTGCGGTTATTTACCTCTCTCGTATCTGTATGCTGGAAATACTGTGTAATGTGTTGTTATGCTCTGCTGCGCAGTCATGTCCAATTCTTTGCGACCCCATGGACTGTAGCCCACCAGGCTTCTCTGCCCATGGGGTTCTCCAGGCAAGAATACTGCAGTGGGTAACCATGCCTCCCTCCAGGGGATCTTCCCGACTCAGGGGTCGAGCCCACATCTCTTCCAGTCTCCTGCGCTGGCAGGCAGGTTCTGTGCCGCGAGCGCCACCTGTATCACCGCTGTGCATATCTTCCTAGCCCCGCTTTCAGTGATGTCTGGTTGGCAGGCCATGGTGGAAGTATTTATCCCGTAGAAACTAGCAGTCACCACCTTTCAGAGGTTTTGCCCCTGGAGAGCCAGTTGTTAAGCGTTTACTGGTACACCACGGCTTGTAACCCACCTGCTTTCCTAATCGGTGGCAGCATCAGAGTCAGTCCAGGACCAGCTGGCCCGCCCCATGGATCCAGCTAGCTTCAGAGGTGGGCCGTCTTCTGTGCAGCTGCTGCCTTGGATGAACCATCTGCATTCATCCTTGAAAACTTAGCGCCAAGCTGATATCTCTCTTTTCAAGCCAAGGATCCTCAACTATGTTTTCCCATTGGAATCACCTAAGAGAGATTCTTTAAAATGCAGATTTTGTTTTTTTTTCCTCCAGGACCCACTGCCAGAGGGTCTGATGTCATTGGTCTGGTGAGTGGGCCTGGGCATGAGGGTTTTAAAAAGCTTTCCAGTGATAGCCAAGCAGAGACCTACAGCTCTAAGCAAATCAGTGTGTGAAAAACTTGGGCCACCAAAGAAGGCAGATTGGGGGGTTTAATTCACAAAAACTTTGTCAGTTTTTTCAACAGTGTTCTGTGAAAAACACTTTAAGGCAGATTATGGGAAGCTTTTTCTTTACAGGGCCAGATAGTGAATGCTTTTTTACTTTGTGGACATACAGTCTGTGTTGCAATACTCACCTGTGCCAGGGTAGAGTGAAAGCAGCTGTAAAGAAGATTTTAAAGAATGAACATGCCTGTGTTCCTTGAAAATCTATTCACGAAATGAGGTGAGCTGGGATTGGGCCATGGACCATAGCTTGCCATCTCTCATTCATGGTGTTCCTTTAATCCAGAAAGTGTTCTTCTTAGAATCTCTGCATGCAATCACCTGGAATGTTCCAACTGAGCTGGTAGGTTGTGTTGGTCTATTGAGTACCCCTCCCTCCTACCCCATCCCCCCAAATTTTCAGACAGTTTTAACTGCCCTCACTCACCTGATAGGGGATCCACCGTTGCTAGACTGAGTTCCTTGACGGTAAGGCACCCCTTGGTCTTGTTCGCTGCCATAGTGCTCAACCCTTGGATCTCATTTAACATATATTTGTCTGATGAGCAAATTGATCAAATAAATGGCATTTATTATTGTTTTTCTCTTCTAAAAATGTTTTATGGCGTATTTCAAACGTCCACAAAGAGGGAATAGTGTGGAGAACCTCCACGTACCCATCACCCAGCTCCAACACTGAACTGAAGTTCTTTGCCGGCTTGTGCTTCTCTGAATTCCATAAAAACAAGGGGCCGTCTCCCTTTTTCTAAATACTGCCATATGCCCTGGTGCCATGAACAGGGTCAAACACATAGTAGGTGCTCAGGAAAACATGTGTTGGATAAACAAAAGAATAAATGAATGACAAGCTGGTGCATTTAGATGTGGTTTATAAGACTTCCAGCGGGTTCACTAGCTTTTGCATAGACTTGGAAATATCGTGGGTTAGATTGTGACTTCTTCAGTTTAAAACCACAAATAGCCATGGTTCAGCATCTGCAGGGAACATCAGAGTCCCTGAAGATCTTCTTAACCCTGTTGGTTCCCAAGCCCCCTGCCAGGTGTGTGCTGAGCAGACAGGGGAATGGGGAAGCCTGGTAGAATCTTGCAGGTGAGGGATAATCTAGGTCTCAGCCACCCCAGCCCCGCCCAGCACCCCTTTAGACACCTTTTCTCCAGTGTCCTATTAGGGAAAGGAATGACCCCCAAAAAAGAAAAAAAACACCTGGTCTTATTTAAACCCCTTTAAAGTTACCAGGCTGCTGGAGATTAGCTTAGAGAAAATATGTCGGGGTCTGCTTTGATTTGCAATTTGAGGAAAATGTGGGAAACGTGTTTTTGCTTCCTCGGAGAGGATTATGTTGCCTGGCAGGTTGGGTCTTTGTCACTTTTGATTTTAGAACACTTACTCATGCTTCCAGTAATGAACAAAAACCAAACCCCACTGAAACCAGCCCAGGAGGTCCTGCTGTCTCAGAAGCCCAAAGGGTTCTTGTTCCACTGAATTCTTCTGTCTGGATTCCCGCCTGTTGCCTGCCAGACTTTTCAGGGTTCTGCTTCTTGGGCTGCGTCCGCACTGGCATTTCACTTTGAACATTAAAAAAAATACATTGGTGTCGTATGTTTTTGAGATGAATCATTCATTACCATATTGATTAAACATGTCATAAAGTTTATTTATAAATAACCTTTATAAAGCACCCAGTAACCCTCAACCAGGGAAGTGGTGAACTCAGTCAAATTTCAGATTTAGTAAACAAGAACTCCAATACTCTCGCCACCTGATGCGAAGACCTGACTCATTGGAAAAGACCCTGATGAGGAAAGATTGAGGGCAGGAGGAGAAGGGGACGACAGAGGATGAGATAGTTGGATGGCATCACCAATTCAATGGACATGGCTTTGGGTGGACTCCGGGAGTTGGTGATGGACAGGGAGGCCTGGCGTGCTGCGGTTCATGGGGTCGCAAAGAGTCGACACAACTGAGCGACTGAACTGAACTGAGCTGAAACAAGATCATGGCACTAATAAATGTGTTTCCTTTAAACAATTCCTTCTTGCTTTATTTTATCTACTAATTGATCTGTTAAGAGAGGCAGGATTTTAAGAGAGTTTCTCACATCGGAAAACATCTGTGTTATTACCCACGAATGCTTTCATCATAGGTGTCGTATAGGTGTGAATCAGATACCCCTTGAATGGAGAGGCATTTGGGGTGAGGTCTGGGCTTCCAAAATTCTTAGGTTTGCGTGTGACACAACCCTGGCTGTGAACCCCTTCCACTGATTTATAAAATATATGTGCAGTTTCCAAGTGTTACATGGTCCTCAAAAACAAATCACTCCTAGGTGGTTAAATCTTGTTTCCACAGCTAATATTAAAACACCAACCTCCATCCTGCCTGCAGTCCCCTGCTGGAAGTTTCTGGTTCCACTGCCTGAGTGCTCTGTGGTCTAAATATAGCCATTTAAAAAGAAGATTATGGCCCGTCCACTTGGGACTGCTAAAAAGCCTTTCACGATAACTCTTGAAATCCTGATGCCTTTAATCCTTAACTTTAATTTAAAATAAAGAAATCTTCTCAACTTATATTCCATTTTCCACATTCTCTCCCCCGACCCTTGTCCTCTGCTACAGATCTTTTAATTGCCGCCCCCCTTCCATGAGTGAGGAATAAGACTCTTTACAAGTAGCTTCTGGAACAAGAATGGGTTGTGCTGTTTTAATTTCTTGCAAGGATGTTTTTATAGAAGAAAATCAAGTCAACACTCAAGAGTATACACAGCCCTTTACTGAGATGGGAAGAATTAATCAGGCCAGAAAGTTCGGAATATAAAAAGGGAGGTGGGGGGGAGGGAAGGATGTTTTATCAAACCAAACTGCTCTGGGAGATGCAAAGATAAAAGGATTTCCCTCTCCTAGTGCCTTAAATATTGGCAGGCAGTGGGGTCAAGATTTTTTCTTTTGTTGTTATGGAAAGCCATACAGATAATTAATGCTGTTGAAAGAAGATTGTTCTGTTGGCGTCTGCGAGACTGGCCCCCTAGTCTGGGATCTTCTGGAAAGAAACAAGTCAGGGAAAAAGTTATGCACTGGGGGAGATCCTGGCAATTTACACCAGCAATAAATAATGTCCAGAGAGCAAACAGCCACTGGCTAGTTCCTTGTGGCTGCAGATATTTGATATGGGGACACAAGTCAGTGCGTGCAGTGGACTTTAAATGCAATGGAAGACCCATCAGCCCGCACCCCCCCTCCAACCCTACTGTCCTGGACTACTTTTAAGCAATAATTATTAAAGAAAGGAAGTTGCAACCGAAGCCCAGGAAGGTTATGCATTGGCTTTGATATTTACAGTTTTGTTTCTTCCTAGATAGAGAGCTTCTGCTTTAATTTAATGGGCAGGAAATGTTTGGTCCCTTCCTTGAATGTCAGATGTAGCCTTGGGGTCTGGGAGCCCTGGCCAGCCTTGCTGGGCCCCCGGGCGTCTTCTGTGCCTCTAGCTGACCCAGTCCTGAAGGAGCTGAGGAAACTCAGCAAACTTGGAATGATATCAGAAACAGTTAACATTTACTGCTTAGGATGCGCCAGATCGTTTATATTTCCTATGTGAAGTGAAAGTCGCTCAGTTGTGTCTGACTCTTTGTGACCCCATGCCAGTCCAGAATACTGGAGTGCATAGCCTTTCCCTTACTCCAGGGATCTTCCCAACCCAGGGATCGAACCCAGGTCTCCCTCATTGCAGGCAGATTCTTTACCAGCTGAGCNAGTCGCTCAGTTGTGTCTGACTCTTTGTGACCCCATGCCAGTCCAGAATACTGGAGTGCATAGCCTTTCCCTTACTCCAGGGATCTTCCCAACCCAGGGATCGAACCCAGGTCTCCCTCATTGCAGGCAGATTCTTTACCAGCTGAGCCACAAGGGAAGCCCTGTGTTTCATATACATTAGCACATTTAATCCCCGTAAAACCCATGGAAGGTGGTACAATTTTTGTTTCCATTTTACAGACAAGGAAACTGAGGCTCAATGCGGTGAGGCTTACATAGCTAGCAAATGTCAAAGTGTGATTTGAACCTGGGTGATTTGGCTCTAGTCAGCACTTTTTGAAAAATCAAAGTGAAATTCACATAACATAAAATTAACCATTTTTACATGAACAATTGAGTGCCACTTAATACATTCACAATGTTATATAACCACCATCTCTATCTGGCTCCAAAACATTTCCGTCACCCTCAAAATAAACCCTGTACCTACTGGTAATTACTCCCCATTCCTCTCCCCACCCTCAACCCCTGGCAACCACAGATCTACTTTCCGTCTTTATGGATTTTCTTATTCCGGACATTTCCTGCACGTGGAATCCTATAATATGTGCTCTTTTGTGTCTGACTTCTTTCATTTGCCATCATGTTTCCACAGTTCATCTGTGTTTTAGCCCATGTCAATGCTTCGTTCCTTTTTATGGCTGAATCATGTTCCATTGTATGGATATATCACATTTTATTTATCCATTCATCTGCTGGTGGACACTTACGTAGTTTCTTCCTTCTGGCTATTGTGAATAGTGCTGC
Source organism: Oreotragus oreotragus (assembly GCA_006410675.1). Classification (NCBI taxonomy): domain Eukaryota; kingdom Metazoa; phylum Chordata; class Mammalia; order Artiodactyla; family Bovidae; genus Oreotragus; species Oreotragus oreotragus. Next base: position 1,557 of record SJYX01013252.1, on the reverse strand, counting down.
TGTGCGTGTATTTATTTGAACACCTATTTTCAGTTCTTTGAGATCTATACCTAGGAGTGGAATTGCTGAGTCATATGGGAATTCTATATTTAATGTTTTGAGGGACTGCTAGCCTGTTCAGAGTTGACACCTAACCCCACACTCTATAGTAACTGGATCCCCCAATACCTATTAAGTTGTGCTGCGTGTTTGGAAGGGAGCTATTGTTGCCATGCCTTAGAGTACTTCTAGCTTTTCATCCTAAATGCAAGGAACATTCATCCTTTCATTCAGCAAATGTATTTTGTATCCTAGGTTTGTGGTAGACACTGTGCCAGACTTGGGAGTGCATTGGTGAACACACTCATGGTCTCTGCATTTAGATCTCCTAGTCTAGAGGGGAGGGGACATGTGAAGCCGGAAGTGAAAGCTCAGACTCCTGCAGGTGCCTCGAAGGTAGAATTAATGATGGAGGCAGAGCAGAGGCAGGGCTGTAAGGAGTGGTGAAAACTGCGACTAACTAGAGTGGATGCCCAGTCTAAATGTTCTAAGTGATGATGATTGCCAGGTAGGAATACAAGCACAGTGTTATCAGAACTTCCTGTTTTTTAAAAAGAAACTGAAATTTTGAATTTTTATAAAATCCTTGATATTTAAGATAGAGAAACTAAACAAAACACATCTATAGAGGGTAAATGAGCCACTAGGTCATGAACTGTGTTAGTCACAGTTCTCCAGAGAAGCGGAATCAACAGGAGTGTGTGTGTGTGTAAAGAGATTTATTATAAAAAATTGGCTTACATGATTATGAAGGCTAAGTCCCAAGATCTGCAGTTGGCAAGCAGGAGAGCCCATGGTTTAAGTTCCAGTCTGAAAGCTGGCAGGCTCAAGACCCAAGAAGAACCAGTGTTTCAGTTTGGATCCAAAAGCAAAAAACAAACAACAAAACCAATGTCCCAGTTCAGCTGTCTTGCTGGAGGAGTTTCCCTTCTCTAGGAGGAGGGTCAACTTTTTGTTACGTTCGTTCATGCCTTCACCTGATTGAATGAGGCCCACTCATATTGGGGAGGGCAATTGCTTCACTTGGTTTACCAATTCAAATGTTAATCTCATCCCCAAACACTTTCACAGCCACACCAGAACAATGTCTGACCAAATATGTGGGCACTCTAGCCCAAATTGACACATAAAATTAACCATCACCCATCCACCCCTTGTGAACTCGGCATCCATATGCATTTCCTTAAACCATTCTTAATCTTTAAATAAAGAAGATAACGAGGTCCTGATTTCAGCTAACACATTACAGCTAGCCTGTGAACAACCAAAAATGCACCAACCTTGCCCCAAGAAGAGGAGATAAAGTCCTTGACTGATGTTTACTCTTCTTTGGTTCTGGGGCCCCACTCAAAACCAGCAGCTTTTCAGGTCACTTGGTAAGTGGGCTGAGTAACATGCCCAAATGAGAACAGTGTGCCTCCAAAGTCTAAAAAGATCCACTAGGCATTGTGCCCATTCATTTGGTTGTAAGAGAAAACGATTCCAAAAACTTATCCTTCATCTTCAGTTCAGTTCAGT
>SJYX01013250.1:242210-283225 GCA_006410675.1 Oreotragus oreotragus | reverse complement strand
CTCCGCCCTCTGCCCCCACCCCGACCATTTCCAACACACCTTTCCCATCTCAACCTAAACCTTGCTCTCCCCTACTGCTTTTCAACCCCCAGACTAATGCGTTGTACATTCTAAGTCTCCAAGATGCCTGTCTTATAGCTCTTTATTTCACCTGTAATTAAGTGATTCATCATGTAGTTGAAATTTTTTAAATTGCTTTATTGGTCTGCCTATGTTTAAAGTGTAAAGCTTGATACATTTTGACATGCATTTTCACTCATTTAACCAACACTGTAATCAACATAATGAGCATACCTGTTGTCTACCTCATGACCCTCTGTGATTCCTCCCTCCCAACCCTTCCCCTATCTGGTCAACAATGGATCTCCTTTCTGGTTTGTATTTTCTAGAATTTTCTAAAATAACTGGATGATCCTAGAGTATAGACATGTTTTATCCTGTCGTACACACACTTTCACTCAGCATAATGATTTTGAGATTCACCCACACTGTTGAGTGTATCAGTGCTTCTGTTTTTTAGCAACTGAACAAGTATTTCATTATTTGGAAGTATCATCATTTGTATATCCATTTATCTGTAGATGGTTGCCAGGGTTGATTCCAAGTTTGGGCTATTACAAATAAAACTTCAATTAAGGTTTGTGTATAGGTCTTCATATGAACATAAGCTTTAATTTCTCTTGAGTAAGTATCTAGGAGTGCAGTGGCTGGATCATATAATTGGTACTTGCTTAACTTTTTACCTAGCTTCCAAACTCTTTGCCAAAGTGGCCGTACCATTTTAAACTCCTGCCAGGAGCGAATGAGAGGCTTAATCCAGCTACTTCCTCACCAGGTGTCGGGATGGGCAGTCTCTTGGGTTGTAGCCATTTGAATAAGGGTGNTTTTTACCTAGCTTCCAAACTCTTTGCCAAAGTGGCCGTACCATTTTAAACTCCTGCCAGGAGCGAATGAGAGGCTTAATCCAGCTACTTCCTCACCAGGTGTCGGGATGGGCAGTCTCTTGGGTTGTAGCCATTTGAATAAGGGTGATTTTAGTTTTCATTTTCTTAATGACTTACTGATGTTGGACATCTTTTCATTTGCCTGTGTACATCCGTATATCTTTGGTAAGATGTCTGTTCAAGGATTTTACCCACTATTATTATTTAAATTGGGTTGCTGTAGGTATGATGTTAAGATCTTTCTCTATTATGAGAGTGAAAGGTCTATGAGGGTAGGGGCTATGTCTGCTCTGATCAAGATTGCAGATGGAGCTTTAAGGCACAGCACAGTGCCTGGGATAGTCAGCACTCAATAAATGTTCCATAAGTTTTGAATGAATTAGTAAATGAATGAATGAAAGAGGGACCTTTCTGTGTGTGGCTGGAATGGAGCGCGGTCAGGAGAACCAGTGAGAGCTTGAGGAGAGGGGACAGGTGGGGTCAGCAAAGAAGGGGAGAAGCAGAAGATAAAAGGATAAGATGAACCCCTGGAGACAGGATGGGTCCCGGTGAGGCCACTTCCACACATGGCATTGGATCCTCTGGGGTGGTCAGAAGCTGTTATGCAGAGCTAATTCTACCTAAAGTGTCCAGGACTTCCAAGGCCCCTGCAGGTCTCAGCGCCCGCCTCTCCATCACATCTGTACTCCAGTAGCCAGGAGCATTGTCCCAAATGAGTGGCTGACTTGCTAGAGGGGGAAAGGACAGGCCTGATGAGAGACTTGTGGGGAGACTTCAGGGCTGAATTCAGTCCCAGCTGTGTGCCCTGCCCAGATTGAACAGTCCCAGACTTTAAACATGAAATAGTGTTGCCTCGAGGGCTGAACTGACCCCATAACCATGAAACTGAAGCCACGGCCAGCTTCCTGCAAGCCGAGACTAGAGCCCACAGAGGAAACTTTCCAAGCAGTCTCAACACCGAGGTCCCTTTCCCACCTCTTTACGCCCCCTTGGCAGAGGAGTTCTCATGGACATGAAAGACATCGCGTCTAGACTTTAGAGTTATTTCCCAGTGAGGTTATGCATCAATCACTGCACTGTGGGTGGGTGGCAAGAGCTTTAGTTAGTGAAAATCAAGCATTTACAATAGGCCATGAGTTCTGTAACCCCGCTTGGCTATCGTCTTCGTTTTTAGTATCTGCTGGATCTCAACAGGAGGATGGCTTGAAGGTTCAGGGCCAGCCCCCTGGGACTCAGGGCTGGAGAACAAGGTCTTCGTCATCTCCTGGCTCCCAGCATGGACCCCACAGTCCTCTCCCCAAGCCCCAGCTCTGAGGACCCAGGAAGCTTTAGAAAAGCAGATTTGTGCTCAGAGACCCTAGGAGAGTTCAGCCCTGCAGAAGTCTGCATGGCCTTGGCGATCACCCCAAATTACAGGAAGATCCCCTGGAGAAGGAAGTGGCAACCCACTTCAGGATTCTTGCCTGGAGAATCCCATAGACAGAGTAAGCTGGTGGGCTACAGTCCATAGGGTCACAAAGAGTCAGACATGACTGAGTGACTAACATTTCACAGGGTTGAAGCAGTGAATTCCACCATGCTGTTGAAGAAATCAAGAGGGAGCTGAACAAATGTGGTGATCATTAGTGCTATTTTCTAGATATTTCTAGCTCTCTGTTTTCTGGGGACATGGTAGGATTGTATTTCCTGGACCCCTTGCTGTTGGCTGAAGTCATCTGACTATCCTGACCAATGGATTGGGAGCTGAAGTGATATGGGTCACCTCCAGGCTAGGGCATTTAGTTGCAGATCTAAGGCCTTCCAGAACACTTTTTCCCTCTGCCATTGCAACCAGCAATATGGGAGATGATCAGTTCAGTTCAGTTCAGTCGCTCAGTCATGTCCGACTCTGTGACCCCGTGAATCGCAGCACGCCAGGCCTCCCTGTACATCACCATCTCCCGGATTTCACTCAGACTCACGTCCATCAAGTCAGTGATGCCATCCAGCCATCTCATCCTCAGTCATCCCCTTCTCCTACTGTCCTCAATCCCTCCCAGCATCAGAGTCTTTTCCAGTGAGTCAACACTTTGTATGAGGTGGCCAAAGTACTGGAGTTTCAGCTTTAGCATCATTCCTTCCAAAGAAATCCCAGGGCTGATCTCCTTCAGAATGGACTGGTTGGATCTCCTTGCAGTCCAAGGGACTCTCAAGAGTCTTCTCCAACACCACAGTTCAAAAGCATCGATTCTTCGGCGCTCAGCTTTCTTCACAGTCCAACTTTCACATCCATACATGACCACAGGAAAAACCATAGCCTTGACTAGGCGGACCTTAGTCGGCAAAGTAATGTCTCTGCTTTTGAATATACTATCCAGGTTGGTCATAACTTTTCTTCCAAGGAGTAAGCGTCTTTTAATTTCATGGCTGCAGTCACCATCTGCAGTGATTTTGGAGCCCAAAAAAATAAAGTCTGACACTGTTTCCACTGTTTCCCCATCTATTTCCCATGAAGTGATGGGACCGGATGCCATGATCTTCGTTTTCTGAATGTTGAGCTTTAAGCCAACTTTTTCGCTCTCCTCCTTCACTTTCATCAAGAGGCTTTTTAGCTCCTCCTCACTTTCTGCCATAAGGGTGGTGTCATCAGCATATCTGAGGTTATTGATATTTCTCCCGGCAATCTTGATTCCAGCTTGTGTTTCTTCCAGTCCAGCGTTTCTCATGATGTACTCTGCATATAAGTTAAATAAGCAGGGAGACAATATACAGCCTTGACGTACTCCTTTTCCTATTTGGAACCAGTCTGTTGTTCCATGTCCAGTTCTAACTGTTGCTTCCTGACCTGCATACAGATTTCTCAAGAGGCAGGTTAGGTGGTCTGGTATTCCCATCTCTTTCAGAATTTTCCACAGTTTATTGTGATCCACACAGTCAAAGGCTTTGGCATAGTCAATAAAGCAGAAATAGATGTTTTTCTGGAACTCTCTTGCTTTTTCCATGATCCAGCGGATGTTGGCAATTTGATCTCTGGTTCCTCTGCCTGTTCTAAAACCAGCTTGAACATCAGGGAGTTCACGGTTCACATATTGCTGAAGCCTGGCTTGGAGAATTTTGAGCATTACTTTACTAGCGTGTGAGATGAGTGCAATTGTGCGGTAGTTTGAGCATTCTTTGGCATTGCCTTTCTTTGGAATTGGAATGAAAACTGACCTTTTCCAGTCCTGTGGCCACTGCTGAGTTTTCCAAATTTGCTGGCATATTGAGTGCAGCACTTTCACAGCATCATCTTCCAGGATTTGAAACAGCTCAACGGGAATTCCATCACCTCCACTAGCTTTGTTCTTAGTGATGCTTTCTAAGGCCCACTTGACTTCACATTCCAAGATGTCTGGCTCTAGATTAGTGATCACATCCTCATGATTATCTGGGTCGTGAAGATCTTTTCTGTACAGTTCTTCTGTGTATTCTTGCCACCTCTTCTTAATATCTTCTGCTTCTGTTAGGTCCATACCATTTCTATCCTTTATCGAGCCCATCTTTGCATGAAATGTTCCCTTGGTATCTCCAATTCTCTTGAAGAGATCTCTAGTCTTTCCCATTCTGTTGTTTTCCTCTATCTCTTTGCATTGATTGCTGAAGAAGGCTTTCTTATCTCTTCTTGCTATTCTTTGGAACTCTGCATTCAGATGCTTATATCTTTTCTTTTCTCCTTTGCTTTTCGCCTCTCTTCTTTTCAGTGCTATTTGTAAGGCTTCTCCAGACAGCCATTTTGCTTTTTTGCATTTCTTTTCCATGGGGATGGTCTTGATCCCTGTCTCCTGTACAATGTCACGAACCTCATTCCATAGTTCATCAGGAACTCTGTCTATCAGATCTAGGCCCTTAAATCTATTTCTCACTTCCACTGTATAATCATAAGGGATTTGATTTAGGTCATACCTGAATGGTCTAGCGGTTTTCCCTACTTTCTTCAATTTAAGTCTGAATTTGGAAATAAGGAGTTCATGATCTGAGCCACAGTCAGCTCCTGGTCTTGTTTTTGTTGACTGTATAGAGCTTCTCCATCTTTGGCTGCAAAGAATATAATCAATCTGATTTCGGTGTTGACCATCTGGTGATGTCCATGTGTAGAGTCTTCTCTTGTGTTGCTGGAAGAGGGTGTTTGCTATGACCAGTGCATTTTCTTGGCAAAACTCTATTAGTCTTTGCCCTGCTTCATTCCGCATTCCAAGGCCAAATTTGCCTGTTACTCCAGGTGTTTCTTGACTTCCTACTTTAGCATTCCAGTCCCCTATAATGAAAAGGACATCTTTTTTGGGTGTTAGTTCTACAAGGTCTTGTAGGTCTTCATAAAACCGTTCAACTTCAGCTTCTTCAGCATTACTGGTTGGGGCATAGACTTGGATAACTGTGATATTGAATGGTTTGCCTTGGAAACGAACAGAGATCATTCTGTCGTTTTTGAGATTGCATCCAAGTACTGCATTTCGGACTCTTTTGTTGACCATGATGGCTACTCCATTTCTTCTGAGGGATTCCTGCCTGCAGTAGTAGATATAATGGTCATCTGAGTTAAATTCACCCATTCCAGTCCATTTTAGTTCGCTGATTCCTAGAATGTCGACGTTCACCCTTGCCATCTCTTGTTTGACCACTTCCAATTTGCCTTGATTCATGGACCTGACATTCCAGGTTCCTATGCAATATTGCTCTTTACAGCATCGGATCTTGCTTCTATCACCAGTCACATGCACAACTGGGTATTGTTTTTGCTTTGGCTCCATCCCTTCATTCTTTCTGGAGTTATTTCTCTACTGATCTCCAGTAGCATACTGGGCACCTAATGACCTGGGGAGTTCCTCTTTTGGTATCATATCATTTTGCCTTTTCATACTGTTCATGGGGTTCTCAAGGCAAGAATACTGAAGTGGCTTGCCATTCCCTTCTCCAGTGGACCACGTTCTGTCAGACCTCTCCACCATGACCCGCCCGTCTTGGGTTGCCCTGCAGGCATGGCTTGGTTTCATTGAGTTAGACAAGGCTGTGGTCCTAGTGTGATTAGATTGACTAGTTTTCTGTGAGTATGGTTTCAGAGTGTCTGCCCTCTGATGCCCTGTTGCAACACCTACCATCTTACTTGGGTTTCTCTTACCTTGGGCGTGGGGTATCTCTTCACGGCTGCTCCAGCAAAGCACAGCCGCTGCTCCTTACCTTGGACAAGGGGTATCTCCTTACCGCCACCACGGTTCCTGACCTTCAACGTGGGATAGCTCCTCTAGGCCCTCCTGCACCTGCGCAGCCACCTCTCCTTGGGTTGCTCCTCCCAGCTGCCACCCCTGGCCTCGGGCTCAGGGTAGCTCCTCCCGGCTGTTCCTGCGCCGTCGCAGCCTGGCACTCTAGGCCGCTGCCCCGACCTCGGATGTGGGGTAGCTCCTCTTGCAGCAGCCTGCGCTTAGTGTGCCGGCTGGCTCTCGCAGATGGCCTGCCCCATTAGTCTGGGTTCCTAAGTGAGAAGTTCATGGGCAGATACAGAAAAGAACTAATCCTGTAGGGCATCTCCTGTGCTTCAAGTCAATTACATGAAATATCTCAATTTGGACGACACTTCCAGGAAGAAGAGGGTGGAGCCATCACTGGTGTGGTCGCGATTGTCATTTTCCAGATGGAGACTGAAACTGGAGAGGAAATTGGTCCATCTGACATCTCCCAACTGAGACAGAATTTGAACACAGGTCTTTGACGGAAAAGTCCATGCTTTTCCCAACACACCCCGCTGTTTGAATTGCCCAATAATCATGGAGTGATTTCTGCTACCTGCTTCTGGGCTTGAGGTCTTTGGGGCTGGAGCCAGAGAGTGAGGAGAGCCTAAGATTCTGGACACAGCCAGTCCGTTTATGGATTCTTCCTTCCTTCATCCCTCCATGTCCTTTCAGACAGCTAGTATTTACTGAACATTTACTATCAGACCCGTTTGTCATGCAGGAACTCCCAACCAAGCCTGGGCCAAGAAGGGGAGAAGAATCATGAATCAGTGAAAGGTGGGGCAGAGAAGCAGGGAGCTGTGTTATTAAGGACAGAGACTGCCATGGGCGGGGCTGACACGGAGTGATGAGGCTCAGGGTGAACAGCAGCAGTAATGATAGCAGTAGTCATCGTCTGCTGAGCACCACCCGTGAGAGGCTAAGGGTGCTTCCCATAAAGCATCCTTCCTGCTCACAACTAACCTCTGACATCACCCTGTGAGCCACATGTTACAAATAAGCAAGCTACAGCTCGGAGAATTGAAGTATGAATAATTTGTTGAAGGTTACACAACCAGTGATTAGTAGGGTCAGGATCTGAACCCATATCTGTTCCAAAGCCAATGATCTTAGCCCAGAATATACCGTTTTTCCTTTTGAACTGACGATGGGTGTCCATTCAATGACCTTGCATGTTCGAGAAGCATACCCTTCCTCCAAATGGAGATAAGCCCAGCTAGCTTGACAAGTTGGAGGTCTGTTTTTCATTTTGTGAAGGACAGGTGAGAACAGTCATGAAGCGAGTCCATAGTCACTCACTCATAGTCAGCGTGAGTTCAGGAAATGGCAACTGAGGGGCCACTTGCTAATGAACTTCAAGTAACAAGTCGCAGAGCCAGAGGATAGTCAGGCTTGTCTGACTCCTAGGCAAGTGACACCGTTGTATCTGGGACTCTCCATCTACCTTTGACCCTTGCATTCCTTCTGCCATCAATCACTATTCACGGAGAATCTACTATGAGCAGGGTGGTGGTGGTGGTTTAGCTGCTGAGATGTGTCCAACTCTTGTGACCCTATGGACTGTAGCCTGCCAGGCTCCTCCGTCCATGGGATTCTCCAGGCAAGAATATTGGAGTGGGTTGCTATTTCCTTCTCCAGGGGATCTTCCCAACCCAGGAATCGAACCTGGGTCTCCTGCACTGCAGGCAGATTCTTGACCAACTGAGCTACAAGGGAACAGGGTGCCATGCTCATGCCAAGGACATGATGAACCGATTTCCCCATGTCTTTCTCACCATGTCTCTCTCCTCTGGCTGCTCTATTATTCATGTATTTTGCTTGTACCATATGGCATGTAGGATCTTAGTTCCCCAGCCAGGGATCAAACCCACGTCTCCTACACTGGAACCACGGTGTCTTAACCATTGGACTGCCAGGGAAGTCTCCATGCCATTATTTTTGTGGCTTGTGCTGAGTTTCCATGGGCTTGGTTGGCAAATGCATGACACTGCTGACTCATTTTGAGACTGTAACTACCAAGGCTCAAAGATTGTTTTTCACTGTGTTCCCCTGCTAAGATACATCCCCCCTCCAGCCGCTGCCCTGTATTGATCCCCAGCTGGATATGACTATAAAAGTCTCTTAGCCTCGCCTCTCACTCCAGCCACGGCTGCAGTGGCCAGGCTCATGCAGACTTCGTCTAGCTTTGTGCAGGTATAATCAGGAAGCACTGCCCTCCAGCCTTGGCACGCGGCTCTTGCTTCCTGTCCCGAGACCTCTCCATTGTTCCTTTTGGAGAGGCCTCCGGGACTCCTCTGATTAATGATCAGCCACCCTGGATCGATGGGAGTCAGAGACTGATGGATGAGGCCTCCTCGCACAATTCTGAGATGTATTTCATAAGGCCCCTCAGAGGGTCATCTCCGTGATGCATCCTTGTACTGACTTTCTCTCGCTCCCATTTCATTCTTCCTGTTCTATTTTTGGATCCCTGGGTTGTTCAGTTGCTAGGTCGTGGCCCATTCTTTGTGACCCCATGGCCTGCGGCACACCAGGCTTCCCCATCTTTCTCTCTCTCCTGGAGTTTGCTCAGATTCACGTCCACTGAGTCAATGATGTCATCCATCCATCTCACCCTCTGTCACTCTTTTCATTTTGCCTTCAGTCTTTCCCAGCCTCAGGGTCTTTTCCAGTGAGTCGGCTCGATTGGCTCCCTGGGACCACTTCCCAAATAAACCACCTGCACATGCTTTTGTTCTGGGCTCTGCTTTAGGGGAACCCAGGCAAAGGTGTGTGTGTGCGCTCAGTCACGTCCAACTATTTGCGACCCCATGGACTGTAGCCCTTCAGGCTCCTCTGTCCAGTAAAGTTTTCAGGCAAGAATACTGGAGCGGGTTGCCATTTTCCTCCTCCAGGGGAGCTTCCTAACCCAGGGATCCAACCCACGTCTCTTGCGTCTCCTGCATTGGCAGGCAGATTCTTTACCACTAGCACCACCTGGGAAGCCAAAGGCAAAGATAATCCAATCTTTTTGAAACTTAGTGTGTCTTTAAATGGAAGAATAAGACTTTGCATTTATCCAGATTATGTGAAATCTGAATCTCAAATGATCTGGTATCTGAACTAAGGCAGAGGGGTCAGATCAGAGGATCTGAGGACTAAACTTGCCAGGAGGTTTTATTTTCTGAATGAGGAGGGGTCACTAACAGAGGCTCTGGAGGCTTCTGGAAGCCTTTGGAATTTTGCTGACTCTTCAAGCTTAATCTAAAAAAAAATATGTTTATATTAGTGAGCAACTTGCTTTGCTTGTTCCTTCCCAGGTCTCTGAACTTGAGAAAACAACAATCCAGAGATTTTATTTTTTCAGCAGAATTACAAAAAGGACAGAGGAATGGCACCCAAGCAGGAGGCCAGGACAGATGAGGGGAGAAGATGCTACCAACAGAGAAGGAAATAAAGAGGGACAACACGTTAGAGTCTGGGGAGGAGCATAGTTCACCTGGGGCCGTAGTGGGAGACTGGCTTCTCTTTGGAGTTGGGTGACCATAACCCAGGAGACGATCCAGGCATTGCAAGGGGCAGGGAGCAAGCAGGTCTGGTGGCCAGAGGGATAAAGAGGCTAGCTGGGGGCAAAAACGGGGGGCCAGGTGGGGGGTCCTGCAGGGGTGGAGGTACTGGGCCATGAGACCCTCCTCCCCTTGCTTCATGCTCCATGGCGAGGAAGGAGGAACACTGAAGGTCAGTTCTGCTGATGCAAGCCCCGAAGAAAGGATTTCGGGTCTCACAAATGCAGTCATAGATAAACACGGCAAATCCTTCTTGATCCGCAAATGGATGGGAACTGGGAAGGTGAACGTGAGGATGTAGAAACAGCATTGGCTTGAGTCCCATTGCGCCTCTTATGAGTACGAGTTAGCCTCTCTGGGTCTCCGTTTGTTGTCATTTGGTTGCTAAGTCATGTCCTACTCTTTTGCAACCCCATGGACTGCTGCTTGCCAGGCTCCTCTGTCCATGGGATCTCCCAGGCAAGAATACTGAAGTGGCTTGCCGTTTCCTTCTCTAAGAGGTCTTCCCTCTCCAGGGATCGGACCTGCATCTTCTGCAGATTCTCTATCACTGAGCCACCTGGGCAGCCCTGGGTCTCAGTTTGCTAACTTGCAAAATAGGAATGGTGATGCCCACTTCACAGGTCTGTTGGGAGGCATGACAGTTAATTTTATGTGTCAACTTGATTAGACTGTGGTATCAATGTTTGGTTAGACTGTGGTATTGACATTTGATCAAATACCAGTTTAGACATTGCTGTGAAGATATTCTTTTAAGAAGAGATTAGCATTTAAGTCAGTGGACTTTGAGAAAAGCAGATTCCCTCCACAATGTGGGTGAGCCTCATCCAATCAGTCGAGAGCCTTAACTGAAAAAGACTGACTTCCTCCAAGAAAGAGGGGGTTCTGCCAGCAAACTGCTTTTGGACTTGAGTTGCAACACCAGCTCTTTCCTAGATCCCCGGGTCTCTAGCCTGCCATCCTGTGCCTCAGAGTTTGGGCTTACCAGCCTCCACAGTCATGTGAGCCAATTCCTTAAAATTGATTCTCTCCCCTCCCCCACCCCACACACATTCTATTGGTCCTGTTTCTCTGAAGAATCCTCATACAGGAGAGCTAAATGATAAAAATATAATGGCAGATGCCAGACCCAGAAAAGTACATCCTGTGATTCCATTTATATAAAATTAGAGAAAAGGCAAACCTAAGTTATAGTGGAAGGAAAGTTATGACCAACCTAGACAGCATATTACAAAGGAAAGACATTACTTTGCCAACAAAGATCTGTCTCATCAAGGCTATGGTTTTCCCAGTAGTCATGTATGGATGTGAGAGTTCGACTATAAAGAACGCTGAGCACCAAAGAATTGATGCTTTTGAACTGTGGTGTTGGAGAAGACTCTTGAAAGTCCCCTGGACTGCAATGAGATCCAACCAGTCCATCCTAAAGGAGATCAGTCCTGGGTGTTCATTGGAAGGACTGATGTTGAAGCTGAAACTCCAATAGTTTGGCCACCTGATATGAAGAGCTGACTCCTTTGAAAAGACCCTGATGCTGGGAAAGACTGAGGGCAGGAGGAGAAGGGGACAACAGAGGATGAGATGGTTGGATGGCATCACTGACTCAATGGACACGGGTATGGGTGAACTCCAGGAGTTGGTAATGGACAGGAAGGCCTGGCGTGCTGTGGTTCATGGGGTTGCGAAGAGTCGGAAACGACTGAGCGACTGAACTGAACTGACTGAACTATAGTGACTGAAAGTAGACCTCTCAGGGCTGGAGCTGGGAAATGGACCGCAGACGGGCGCAGGCAAATTGTGGGGATGCTGGAATTAGATGGGAGTGTGTGCATTTGTTAAAACTTATTGAATTGTATCATTAAAAATGGGGGTAATTCATCCTGGGACAACTGGATATCCCCATGCAAAAGACCGAAATTGGATCTTTCCCTCACATTATACACAAAAATTAGCTCAAAATGAATCATAAGCCTAAATATAACAGCCAAAACTGTAAAACTCATAGAAGAAAATATGGTGTATATTTGTGACCTCAGTTCAGTTCAGTCGCTCAGTCGTGTCCGACTCTTTGAGACCCCATGAACCGCAGCACACCAGGCCTCCCTGTCCATCACCAACTCCTGGAGTTCACTCAAACTCACATCCATTGAGTCAGTGATGCCATCCAGCCATCTCATCCTCGGTCGTCCCCTTCTTCTCCTGCCCCCAATCCCTCCCAGCATCAGAGTCTTTTCCAATGAGTCAACTCTTCGCATGAGGTGGCCAAAGTACTGGAGTTTCAGCTTTAGCATCATTCCTTCCAAAGAAATCCCAGGGCTGATCTCCTTCAGAATGGACTGGTTGGATCTCCTTGCAGTCCAAGGGACTCTCAAGAGTCTTCTCCAACACCACAGTTCAAGAGCATCAATTCTTCAGTGACCAATCCTTACAAAGTGTGATAGCTACAGCACAAAAGAAAAAAGAAAAAAGAAAAAAAAACCAAACAGGTAAATAGGACTTTTTCACAATGAAAAACTAAAGAATGCTATCAATAAAGTGAAAGGACAACCAACAGAATGGGAGAAGATATTTGTAAGCCTTGTATCTGATAAAGGACTTAGACTTTGAATGTGTAAAGAACCACTACGACTTAATGATGAAGAGACAATTAATCCAACCAAAAAATGGGCAAAGGATCTCAATAGACTTGTCTCCAAAGACAGACAAAGGGCCAATAAGCACAGGAAAAGATATGCAACATTATTAACCATGGGATTGTGTGCTGTGTGTTAAGTCGCTTCAGTCATGTCCAACTCTTTGCGGTCCTATGGACTGTAGCCCTCCAGGCTCCTCTGTCCTTGGGATTCTCCAGGCATGGGTGGCCATGCCCTCCTCCAGGGATCTTCCCAATCCATGGATCGAACCCAAGTCTCTTATGTCTCCTGCATTGGCAGACAGGTTCTTTACGACTAGAAGCCACCTGGGAAGCCCAACCATGGGATTTGGGAAATGTAAATCAAAAGCAAAATCAGATACCACTTCATACCCACTAGGATGAGTATAATTTAAAAGACTCATAATAATAAATGTTGATGGGGATGTGGAGAAATTGGAATAGTCCTGCATTTCTGGTGGCACAGTGAAGCAATTCAACTGTTTTCGAAAGTTGTCTGGCAGTTCCTAAAAGGGTAAACATAGGGGTTAACATATGACTCAACAATTCTACCTGTAAGTCTATGGCCAAGAGACATTGAACATATGTCCATACAGAAACATATACACAAAGTTTGTAACAGCTTTATACGAATAACCAAGATGTGGAAACAACTCAGAGAATGAATGACTAAGCAGATGTGGTACGTCTATTCAATGGAATATGATTTGCCAGCAAAAAAGAATGAAGTACTGATACACGCTACAAAGTAGATGGACCTTAAAATACATGCCAAGTGAAAGAGGACAGACCCAAAATGTCACATATGACTCCTCGTATATACCCAGAACAGGCAAACCTATGGAAGCAAAGAGCAGGTTAGTGGCTGTCTAGGTATGAAAAGAGGGCATTGGAAGAAGTGGGGAGCGGCTGCTAATCTGTGTGGGCTTTGTGGGGAAAGGGACCAATGAAATGTTCTAAAGTTGGTGTGGTGATGATCGTACAACTATATGAATACACTGAGAAACGCTGAATTGTACACTTTAAATGGGTGAATTGTACAGTGTAATATGTAAGTTATGTCTCAGTAAAGCTGTTTTTAAAAAGTGCATTTTCTCTGATGACTGGTGATGCTGAACACATTTCCATTTGCGTGTTGGCTATTTGCATGTCTTCTTTGAGAAAACATGTTCCGTTTCTCCGTCCCTTTTTAGATGGATTGCTGTGTTTTTGCTGCTGATTCGTATGTGTTCTGTATGTATCAATACATTGGATATTAGGTCTTCCCAGGTGACACTAGTGGTAAAGAACCCACTTGCCAGTGCAGGAGACACAAGAGACGTGGGTTCAGTCCCTGGGTTGGGGAGATTCCCCCTGGAGGAGGGCATGGCAGCTGTGCTCCCTGGAGACTCCCACGGACAGAGGAGCCTGGCAGGCTACGGTCCATAGAGCTGCGCAGAGCCAGACATGACTGAAGCCATTTAGCGTGCATGCCTATTGGGTATTCGGCCCTTATCAGAATTTGCAAATTTTTTTCCCATTCCATAGACTGCCTTTTAACTTTGTCGATTGTTTCCTTTGCTGCATAGAAGCTTTTTGACTTGATATAATCCCACTTTGAATAAACTAAAAGTAAATTTGCTTTAATTGCATTTGCTTTTGGTATCGAATCCAAAAAATTATTGTCAAGACTGATGTTAAGAGCTTACTCCCTATGTTTTTTTCTGGGATTTTTATGGTGTTAGGTCCTAGACTTAAGGCCTTCATCTATTTTAAGTTAATTCTTGGGTGTGTGGATTTCAGTTTCTTTTACATGTGGACACCTGGTTTTCCCAGCACTATGGCATATTATTTTCTTCTTTGTCATAAATTATTGACCACATATAAATAAACTGCCTGGGCTTCTTTCTGGGCTGTCTGTTCTGTTCCATTGATCTAGGTGTCTGGTTTTCTGACAATACCATACTTCTTTTTTGATTACTATAGCTTCACAATATACTTTGAAATCAATGAGTGTGATGTTTCCAGCTTTGTTCTTTTTTCTCAAAGTTACTTTGGTTTTTTGGGGCCTTTTATGATTTCATGCAAATTTTAGAATTTTTTCCTATTTCTGTGAAAATGCCATTAGAATTTTGATAAAATTGCATTTAATCTGTAGGTTGCTTCCACTAATCATCAAATAAATGCACATGAAAATCACAGTGAGATATTGCTTTACCTCTATTAGGATGGCTCCCACCAAAAAGACAAGAGGTAGCAAGTGCTGTTGAGGATGTGGAGAAAAGAGAACCCTTGCACACTGTTGGTGAGAATAGAAATTGGTGTAGCCACTGTGGGTGGAAAACAGTATGGAGGTTCCTCAAAACACTAGAAATAAGACTACCTTATGACTGAGCAATTCCACTTCTGGGTGTCTGTCCAAAGGAAATGAAAACAGGATATTGAAGAGATATCTGTCCCCTGGTGCTCACTGCAGCAGTAGTCACAATAGCCGTGATTTAGAAATAGCTTAAAGGTCTGTCCACAGATGAACGGATAAATAAGGTTTGGTGTATTTATACACACACACACACACACACACAGTGGGATATTGTTCAACCATGAGAAAGAAGGAAAGCCTATCATTTGCAACAACGTGAATGCATCTCAATGGCTTTATGCTAATTCAGCCAGACAAAGGTAAAGGCTGCATGGTATCACTTATATGTGGAGTCCCCCTCCGAAAGAAGTCAGATTCAATGAAACAGAGCAGAATGGCTGTCATCAGGGGCTGGGGGAAAGAAGGAGGGGGTAGGAAAAAAGTACAACTTTTAGTTATAAGATGAGATATAAGATGAATTTATATCTTATATATAAGATGATATACAGCAATATAATATAATAATCAATATGATATAATATATATTATACGTTATACAATATAAGATGAGTTTAGTTATGAGTTATAAAGTTATAATAACTTTCGGTTACAAGATGAGTAAGATCTAAGGATCTAATGTATATCATGGTAAATATGGTTGATAACCCTGTATTGTATAATTAAAATTTGCCAAGTGAGAAGAACTTAAAAGTTCTGTGTTCTCACCAAAAAGAAAAAGAAAAAAGACAAATATGTGAGGTGACGGCTGTGATAATTAACTTGATGCAGAGAACCCTTTCACCAGGTACCCATATCAAACAACACGATGTGCACGTTAAACATCTTCACAATTTTATGTGGCAATTATACCTCGACAAAGCCGAATAAAAATAAAAGAAAAAATGAGTGAGTTCTGTTGTATACTAACTGGATGTCAGTCAAGGTGAATGAAGATTCTTGTGTGTGTGTGTGTGTGTGTGTGTGTGTACGCCATGCGCTGTTGCCATCACCTTTTTCAGATGAAGGAACAGAAAACTGTGGCCCAGAGATGCTCAATGTCCAGTGACCTGCCCCAGGGACCCAGGTCCCCGCTGAGCCTTGCACAAAGGGGAAGTTTCCAGGTCAGCAGGCTTTGGTAGCAGGGGCACCAGGGTTCTGGTACATGAACGATGGCAGCCACCTCAGACACAAAGCTGCTGGGGCGGGAGAGACCCAGGAACCACTTGCAAGGGAGAGACCTGCAGAAGGCAGCTGTCTGGGGGCTGCTAAGAGCTCTGTGAGCTGCGGGGAGTGTCCATGTGAAACTGCGGGGACCAGTGCTTGTGAGGGGTGGGTGTGTGTTTAAGCTGTTATTATCAAGGCTGCACATGTGCCAGGCCCAGCAAGGAGACTTTCCTGAATAACGTCATCTGGGTCTGTACTCACAGCTCCCTGTACCGCTGCTCCCCTGTGTCGCAAGGGCTGTAACAAGGGTCAGGAGCCTTGTCCAAGGTCACTAGTTATACCGCCCGCCTGTCACTCCCAGGGCAAGAGCCAGGGCCAGAGATGATCCTTCTCCTCCTGGTGCCCAGAAGGCCTCCCACCCCTTGGCCTTCAATCCTCTTGGGGCCACACCTCTCAGATCTTACACAGTCTTGGCCAGGCCCGTGGGAGGCATTTCCACCCCAGATCTGTGTGTAAAGGCTGTTCTCCCAGAGTCTCCGGGCCATGAAGGACAAGGGACTTTCCTTTCACAGGATGGCCAGTGTCTTGGCCTGGGGTGATGCCGGCCCCATGTTGAGACCTGGGTTAGAGTCCTGGCTCTGTTTCTGAGTTGCTCTGTGACCCATTCATTGGTCATCAATTTGTAAAGGCTGTTCTCCCAGAGTCTCCGGGCCATGAAGGACAAGGGACTTTCCTTTCACAGGATGGCCAGTGTCTTGGCCTGGGGTGATGCCGGCCCCATGTTGAGACCTGGGTTAGAGTCCTGGCTCTGTTTCTGAGTTGCTCTGTGACCCATTCATTGGTCATCAATACCCCTCTCTTCGCCTTGGATTCTCATTTCTAAAACAAGGATCAGACAAGGAGATTGAAGATCTCTGCAGCCTCTGATGCTGTGTGGGTCCCAAGCAAAGTCAGCCTAGGGGAAGGGACACGGGGAGGGAAGGTCTGTACCCGCAGCCTGTCTGGTGGGTAGAGTCTCAGTGGAGGCGGGGTGTGCTAATGAACTGAGCCTCAGTTGGCTATGTTCTCACCTTGACCTTGGTGACAAGGCAGCGTTGGATTTTGTAAGTTTGAGTTTCCCTTGGTTGAGCCCCTGTGGATGCAGCCTCCAAGGCCATCCAGGCGGAGGCATCCGGTTGAAAGTGTTGCTCACTGGCTCCCATTGGTCCAGGGACCACTCGGCCTGGGGAGACTTCCCACCACAGTAGCTATTTTGAAAGAGCTTCTTTCTCCCTGTGGGTCTTCCTGTTTTAGGATGTCAGCTCTTTCCTCCTGTTATCTGGACAAAGCAAGTGGGATTTTGGAGACTCAAGAGGCAGTGTGACGGTGCGACCCTTCGTCAATGCCCTTGCTGCGTGGCAGGGGCTCAGAAGGACTTGTTCCTGCGTTAAACTCATGTTCCAGGGGTTTGAGTTCCGTGACACATTTCTCTCCAGAGTGAGGGAAGAGACTCCAGGCAGAGATGTTTACAAGGCCAGAGAGGGACGGGGTTGGGGGGGAAAGAGCAGGGGAAAGAGTGAGAGAGAAAGAAAAAAGAGAGAAAGAGAGACAGAGACAGAGACAGGCAGAGAGGCTGCCTCTAAACTCTGAGGCATCTGGACAGAAGTCTTAGAGCAGGGAGACGGATGCAGGTGGGGTTGTGCGGGTCGGGGGAGGTTGAGAAGAATCCACTCCGGGTGTGAATCCTGACTTTACCTTTTCTGGTTGTCTTGGATAAAATGAAATCACTGGGTTTTTGTGAGGATTAAAATTTAAGGTATGTAATTTTCATATCAGTGCCTGGCATATGGATGGCACTTAATCAATGTTCCTTCTGGACACCCTTTATCATGGTTTCCCTCTATAGAGAGACTGCTTTCCCCTTTGGGGTCTGGGGCCTGGCACTCGGCCCAGAGACTGACCCATAAATGTCAACAGCTGAAGGAGCTCAGTAGCAGGCAGTGTCCTCCCAGGAGGGCCAGGCTGTGGATGCATAGGGCAGCTACTTCAGGTGCAAAGCTGGCTGAGGATCTTCGGCTCGTACAAGACCCTTGTATGTATCATTGCACCCAGCTCTCTTTCCTACCTATGGCCCAGGCCTCTGTCAGCCCCTCCAGCTGCCCTGAAGAGCCTCTCCCCCTCTATTCGACTCCCTGAGCTGGCAGTCTAGTTACCACGGAAACCAGTGGTTTCACATAGGACAAAACACAGGGAAACTCAGCGTTAGACAGAAACCTGGAAACACATTATGTAACCAAAAAAAGAGAGTCTGGGAGACAGAGTGCAATAAAGGTTTCATTGCCACTTGTTTAAGGAAAAGAAAAAAACCTCCACAGTCCCAAACCAAAAGGGGTTTCATTACCATATTTCTATTTTCTCTTTTGATTTCTTTCCCTGTTGATGGCTCCCCTCAACCCCCTGCTTTCAGGCAGACCCTAGCAAACCACAGTCCAGGAGCACTGCTGAACACATTACCAGCTCTGCAGTCTTGGTGTTCTTCTCACACGTCCTGTCATTTAAGTGTCTTCTTGCTCAGGGTCCTTGAAGCTTCCTGAGCATCCCTGATTGCACAGGTATCATCAACCCTGCTTTTACTTCCTAACGTCAGGGGAAGGCAGAGCCAGAGAACAGAGGTATCCTCGCCACCTCTCCAAGAACTGTAGGCCTCGTGCTGATGGCAGTCCCTCTTAGGCTTACTTGGTTTCTTAATTCTAAAATCCTTGGATGATGGGAGACTTCTACTTTTAGCCAAGAGAGAGTAAGAGATTCAGAACTGCCCTCAGGTTGAAAACATTAAAAAAAAAAAAAACTGAGCAAAATATATGAAACAACTGTTTTTCGAACGTTGGACAGAAGATGATGTAGGACTGTGAACCTCAAGGGAAGAAGGGAAACAAATGAGGTGAGCCCCTTGATAGCCCAGCAAAATGCCTGGAGGCACTTTTCAGGGAGCAGAACAAGAGGGAAGGGATCAGAATGGAGCCCAGCTGTTCTTGCTGACTAGACAGAGACAGGAGTCTGTGGAAGCTGAAGCCATTAGCACTTGCAGGACTTAACACAGAGAGTAAAAAGTAGGAGGGAGCGAGGGTGGGGCAGGGAGAGAGGGGGAGCTGCACCCACCTACAGAGGGGTGGTCCCCATATCCGGCAGAACACTGGTTTGCAAATGTGTGGGGTGAAACCCCATGCAGAGGGGATAAGTGCCCCTGGAAAGCAGTAAGCAGAGAAATTCCCAGAGCTCAGAGAAGGCTGGGAATAGGTTATATCCCCACTATCCAGAGTGGGTAGACCTCAAAATACGTAGAGCATCAGATAGAGTCTTCAGAAATACTTAATAATAGAACTAAATTAGCCTTAGACTAAACACTTCCTTGGACTCACCCCAACAAGGTGTTAAAAGCAAGACTCAGAAGGATCAAACTGATCTCAAATGCCTTAACTTCATGCTTCAATATTTTTTAAAGAAATACAATAAAATCTAGCACCCCTAAACATAAAATTGACTATTTTCAACATCCAATATGGTCCATTGCCCCAGGGAAAAATTACCCAACTGAAACAGATCTGAAAATGACAAAGATAATGAAATCAGCAAGTGATGATGTTAAAAGATGTATTAAAATTTGTTCCATACATTCAAGAAGATAGAGGAAAACATGAATATAGGATGAGAAATGAAAAATACAAAAAGACACAAATGAAGCTTCTAAAGATGAAAAATGCAATATATGGGATGAAAAATACACTGTATGGAACTAAGTTCAGTTCAGTTCAGTTCAGTCACTCAGTCCTGTCCAACTCTTTGCAACCCCATGAATTGCAGCACGCCAGGCCTCCCTGTTCATCACCATCTCCTGGAGTTCACTCATACTCACGTCCATTGAGTCCGTGATGCCATCCAGCCATCTCATCCTCGGTCGTCCCCTTCTCCTCCTGCCCCCAATCCCTCCCAGCATCAGAGTCTTTTCCAATGAGTCAACTTTTCGAATGAGGTGGCCAAAGTACTGGAGTTTCAGCTTTAGCATGGATGGAAATGGTAGAAGATAAAAATCAGTGAAATTGAAGATAAAGCAATACAAGCTTAAATATAGCACAAATTTGTAAAAGATTTAAGAAAGAGAAGCAGAGAGAGAAGGAGAGGGTACACTGGTGGCCTGTGGAACCATATTAAGCAGCTTCACTTTTGTGAATTAGAGACCCAGAGGAAGAGAGAAGAGTGGGGAAAATAGAACACAAATAGCATGATGGTAGATTTAAATTCAAACACATTGGTAACTACTTTAACCGTACATGGGTTAAATGACCCAATTAAATGGAGATGTGATCATTTTGTCCAAAAAAAAAAAAATCAAGACTTGGTTTTATGCTGCCTTCAAGAAGCCATTTTGAATATACTCAGATTAAAAGTAAAAGAGTGGAAAAAGATATACTATACAAGCACTTATCACAAGAAAGTTGAAGCAAATCTATCAATATTAGACAAGGCAGACTTCAGAGCAAGGAATGTTAACAAGGCAGTTCATCAGAAGGACACAATAGTCCTGCATGTGCATATAAGAGAGTCTCAAAATGCATGAAAATCAAACTAATAGAATTGAAAAGGGACAGAATGAAAGCTACATTTATAACTAGAGATTTCAGTACTCTCGACTTAGCAGCTAAACAACTCTCAGCAATTGATAGACAAGTAAACACAAAGTCAGCAAGAATGTAGAAGATCTGAGCAACACTATTGAAGCTGAGTAACTGATCTCCGTAAAAGACACCACCCAACAGTATCAGAACACACGTTCCTTTCAGCTGAATATGGAATGTTCACCAAGATCAACCATACACTGGGTCATAGCACAGATCTGAATACAGTTAAGATTTAGATCATGTAAAATATTCTGCTTGACCACATCTTCAAATGTTTCAAAATTCCAAGACATATTTCTAAATACTTCATGGATCAAAGAAGAAATCGCAAGCAAATATACAAATATTTAAAGCTGAATGGAAATGAAAATTTCCTTTGGTATTATGTCAGTATTTGTGGAATGTAGCTAAAGTAATGTGTAGAGTGACATTTATAGCAATAAATGACTATGTTACAAAACACAAAAGATCTCAAATCAAAGATCTGAGCTTCCAACTTGAGGAGCTAGAAAAGAAAAAAGCACAAACTAAATGCAAATAGGCAGATGCTAGAAAATACTAAGGATAAGAGCAGAAATCAATGAAATTGGAGAAATGAAAACATATGCTCACAGAAACACTTGTATGCAAATATTAATAGAAGCTTTATTTATATTAGCCCCAACTGGAAACAACACAAATAACCACTAATAGGGAATGGATGGGTTTCCTTGGCGGCTAAATAAAGCATAGTGTATCCATAAAATCAGATTCTGTGCTGTGCTTAGTCGCTCAGTCATGTCCAAATCTTTGCGATCCCATGGACTGTAGCCCACCAGGCTTCTCTGTCCATGGGATTTTCCAGGCAAGAATACTGGAGTGCGTTGCCATTTCTTCATCCAGGGGATTTTCCTGACCTAGGGATTGAACCTGTATCTGCTGTGTCTCCTGCATTGAAGGAGAATTCCTTATGTGCTGAGCCATCGGGGAAGCCCAAATGGGGTGCTACTTAACAGTAAAGTTGAGTGAATTACTGATATATGCAAGATAGAGATGAATCTCAAAACTGCTATGAAGCTAGTCACAAAAGGGTGCAGGCTGCTTTCATTTATATGGTATTTAGGAGAAGTGAAAACTGTAGACACAGATCAGTGGGTGCCATGGGCTGGAGAGGGCAGGGGCCTTACTGCAAAGGAGTAAGAGGGGACTCACGGAGGTAACGGAAATGACCTTCACCGCTGGCAGTAGTTGCATGACTTTATTTGTCAAAGCTCATTGAAGGGGACACTTAAAATTGGGGAGTTTATTATTTTCTTAGTAAACCTGAAAAATACTGATTTAAGAAATCCTATACTGATGAATCTGGAGGAAATCTCGGAGACTTTCTAGTCGCACACACTCGTTTTAGAAGAGGTGACTGACCAGGAAGGTGGATGGGGCCAGGAGTGTCAGGAAGCTCTCGGATGAGGCTTGAGGAGGGGGTGACAAAGGCCTACTTGGCTGGAGCGTGGGGGTAGGGGGAGGGGCCATAGGGCTGAGACAAGGCAGGTCAAGGAGACAAGGGGACCGAGAGTCCCAGATGTCAGACTGCCGTTAGTGCTGTGACCTCTTGGTGCAGATTAGATAAAATAGGAATCCCTCTGGGTGAGTCGGTTCGCCCAGAGTCACCTACCTCCTCTGGGTTGCCCAATTAGGAAAAGAGGGCAGATGAATCAGTGAATGGTACCAGAGCACACAGCTTGGGAAGCAGATGTCACTCCCTCTAGTAACCTCTCAGCCAAATGCCCGCATGCAGGGCATGGCTGTGAAGCAGGCTTGTGAATGCCCGGTGATGTCACCTGGGCAAGCGTCGCTCAGCAGCGACAACACTTCCTGACACTCCTGGACCCATCCATTCCCCTTTCTGAGCAGTCACCCCCTCTGTACACACTCAGCTGCCGTCCCTCCCATGGGGTATGGTGTGTGGCTGAACCCCTGAGCTTGCACTCCAGTTGTTTGCCTTCCAAGTACATCTCCCTGTTCACATGGCAGGTAAGAGTATTTCTGGCAAATACACAGCAGTGTGTGAACTCTACAAGGCTTCCCTCTGTGGCCCGTGTCCCTTTTAGCACGGGTCCCCAACCTCCAGCTATGAGGCTTCCCTCATAGCTCAGTTGGTAAAGAATCCACCTGCAATGCAGGAGACCCCGGTTTGATTCCTGGGTTGGGAAGATTCCCCCCTGGGGAAAGGGATAGGGTGGGATAGGCTACCCACTCCAGTATTCTTAGATTTCCCTTGTGGCTCAGCTGGTAAAGAATCCTCCTGCAATGTGGGAGACCTGGGTTCGATCCCTGGGTTGGGAAGATTCCCTGGAGAAGGGGAAGGGCACCCACTCCAGTATTCCGGCCTGAAAATTCCATGGACTGTATAGCCCATGGGGTCGCAAAGAGTCAGACGTGACTGAGTGACCTTCACTTTCACTTTCTTTCCAACCTCCTGGCCACGGACAAGTACCTCCTGTCAGATCAATGGCAGCATTAGATTAGAAATAAAGTGTACAATAAATGTAATGCACTTGAATCATCCCTAAACTATCCTGTATCCCCACCTCTACATCTCCACCTCCGACCTTCACACCCCCCATCCTCTGATCTTCCATGAAACTGGTCCCTGGTGCCAAAAAGGTTAGGGACTGCTGTCTTATAGAGTCTCCCAGCAGAGCGCTTAGCTAACGTCTGCCCCTCTAGGAGCATAACAACATTCCTGGTCACACATACCCTACACCAGAGTGCCCCTCCTATCGTGTGCATCCTAGCTGCTTCCTCCTTTCTTCATGACATACACAAACTAGAGGTTTCCCTATGAACTCCCTTCATGGCAGACAGTGTGTTGTGAAAAGCCACTGTGTAACGGTGATAAAGAACCCGCCTGCCAATGCAGGAGACACAAGAGACTCGGGTTCGATCTTTGGGTTGGAAAGTTCCCCTAGAGGAGAGCATGGCCACCCACTCCAGTATCCTTGCCCGGAGAACCCCCGTGGACAGAGGAGCCTGGTGGGCTACAGTCCATGGGGTCACAAAGAGTCGGACTCGACTGACGTGACTAGGCACCCACACATCAAGCACAACACAGGTTAGTTTCCCATTTCAATCAGAGGCCGCTTATTCTTTTGAAAACGCAGCCAGTGCCTCAGTTTGCTCATCACTACCAACGAATGTTTCAAGAGTCTTTCTCTTCTCTTCTCCCAGATCTGCCCGCAGATATCAGCCTCTGTTCCAGGAGCTGAATCTGGGGGGTAGAGGTGGGCAGGCAAGGGAGGTCTCAGATGCCCTCACCCTCACCTTAGTCCATACTCCAGGTTTCCTGGTCTCAGGAGGGATGCCAGCCTAGGGTCCAGAGTTCTCTCTCTGCTTTAGCCGCAGTAGGAAGAAAAAAATTCAGGACCACAGGCCTATAGGTAGATGCTCAATAGAACCGTGGAAACCAGTTTTCCAGGATTTCCCCAGGTGGGCTTTCTACCGACTCGTAAGAGGCAGGAAGGCCTCTACAGTTCCAGTCATCAGACAGTCCCTTTTATGTCAGCTGCCTGGGGAGACAGGGGTCTTCTCAGTGAGAGTTGGGCCAGACTCTGCTGTCTGAAGACCAGATCTAAGGTGAATGGTCCCCATAGGATTGGCCTGTGTGAATTCATTTATCAATTTAGCCAAAATTTACTGAGTACCTAGTATGTGCCAGGCAGTACTCAAGATGAGAGTATACAGCAGTGAAAAGAACATACAAAAAAATCTCTGCATGAATGGAACTTCCATTGTAATGAGGGAGAGAAAGAGAAAGAGGAAACTGATAAATCGGCATTTGCCAGTTGACAATAAGAGCTATGGGGAAAAAACAGATCAACGGGGACTTCCCTGGCAGTGGAGTGGTTAAGACTCTGTGCTTCCATTGCAGGGGTCACAGGTTTGATTCCTGGTCGGGCAATTAAGGCATGCTGCATGGTACAACCAAAAAATTAAAAAAAAAAAAAAAATAGATCAAAGTAAGGGAGGGCACTATTGTTCTTAACAAAGTGGTCAGAGATTGCCTCACCCAGGAGCTGACATTTGAGCAGGGCTGAACTTAATAGAAGAAGTGTGTCAAGCTAGTGTCTTAGATAATAGTATTCCAGATATAAGAAACAGCAGTTGCAAAGATCCTGGAATCACAGCCTGCCTGGAACGTTTGAGGAACAGCATGAGGGCTAGTGTGTCTGGAATGAAGTGAGCAAACAAGAGTGTACTAGTGACTCCCTGTCTAATCCGTCACCAACTCCTGTGAAGTATACCTCTAAGATATACTCCACATCTGTCCATTTCTCTCTCCTTCTTGTGCGATTCCCTGAATTCAAGCTACTGTTCTCTCTCACCTGGACCAGGCTCTCCGCCTCCACTCTCACCCCTCCCCCTTCCATCCATCCTGCATCCAAGAGCCGCAGTGATCTCAGAGAGGTTATTTGTAAATTGGGTTATCTTTCATCATCTTTCGTTTCCTCCCCGTGAGAACCAGATACCCTTTGCAGTATGGATTTCCAGTGCCTCCCATTAGAGTAGACACAGTGTATTTCCT
Source organism: Oreotragus oreotragus (assembly GCA_006410675.1). Classification (NCBI taxonomy): domain Eukaryota; kingdom Metazoa; phylum Chordata; class Mammalia; order Artiodactyla; family Bovidae; genus Oreotragus; species Oreotragus oreotragus. The sequence continues at coordinate 258,122 of SJYX01013250.1, read as the reverse complement.
TGTCCTGTTGTTGATGGGCTTGGTCATCTGCCTTGCTTTGGCCAATGGAATGTTAATGGACAGGATGAAATTGCACAATAGCTTTAAATGAGCTTGTATGGTTTGGCTTAATCTTTTATGTGTCTGCTGTCTTCCATGAGGAGAGCATGCCTTAGTGAATAAACACTGGTCCCAAAGGAGAAATGTATGGAAAAGACCGAAAATAAGATCATTTCTGTGAACTACAACCATGCCCGCTGACTTGTAGACTCACTGAGCTAGAAAATTAACTTGTTGAGAGCCACCGAGATTTGAGAGGTTGTTTAATAGGGAGCAACATTGTGGCAATAGCTGACATTCATTTGTCATTACATTAAATATTTAAAATAAAGTCCAAACTCTATACCATGGACTACATGCCATACATTATCTGACTCTACCCTGCCCACCACCTCTCAGACCTCATCTCATGCCATCCTCTCCCCCTTACGTGTGACATTTCAGCCACTTCAGCCTTTGTTTATCTCCTGAACACACTGCTGAATGTGACTCCCACCTCAAGCCTTTGAACTTGCTGTTCCCTCTCTGCCTAGAACTCTCCTTTCACAGATTTCTACATGGTTGATTCTTGTTTTTCAAGTCTTTGTTCAAAGATCTCCATCTTAGAATAAGCAGACAATCAAAAATTGCTCTGGATTGCTCTGTAAATTTAGTAAATTGCTGCTTATTGCAATTTACTAAAACCTACTGTTTGTTGAAATTACTTTTAAAAATTATGTTAAAAAATAAAATGATGTTGGGTTGTTTATGGCCTTTTTATCTCCTCAAATATGTAAACTATATGGGAACAGTGGCAATGTTATGCTCAACTTTTATGCCCAGTACCTACTAGAATGCCCAAGAAAAGTTAGCTCTTGAAGGTATAATTAAAATTGATAAGCCCCTAGCAACACTGAATCAGAGGAAGAGAGAAAGCACAAATACTGCTATCTGAAATGAAAAAGGGACATCACTACACATCTTAGACACTTAAAAATAAATGCGGATATCTTGACCAGTTTTATGCCAATGAATATAAAAATTCTAAAGAAATGAACAATTTCATGAAAAACACAGCTTACCAAAATGGACACAAAAAGAAACAGAAAATTTACATAGTGCCATAGCTATTCAAGACTGAATCCATAATTAAACATTTTTTTTTCACCAATGAAACTACATGCTCATATGGCACCACAGTGGAATTCTTCCAAACATCTAAGGAGGAAGTACAAACTCTTCCAGGGACTGGAAAAAAGAGAGAGAGAGAGAGAGCACTTCGAAGCTTGTTTTATGAGGTCAGCATGACTTTGACACCCAAACTCAATAAAAACATTGCATAATGGATAAAACATCACATCATGTGTTACATAAAATGGACAATACATCACACCTAGTTGGCTTTATTCCAGGGCTATATCTATTGAGATGATTCCGTAGTTCCCTTTCTTTTCTTTGCTCTCTTAATATTATAAATTATAATTTATATGTTATAAAGATTAAACCAACCTTGCATTCCTGGAATAAGCTGAGACTCAGAGAAGAGTCAATCCCACACGGCCTCACAGCTTCATTGCCTCCTCTCACTCTCCCCTGGTTCACTGTACTGCAGTCACGTGGCCTCCCACTACCCCAGAGACACTGCGCTTCCTGATCCTCTCCCTGGACGGCCTTTCTCCCAGATAACTACCTGCCAAGCTCTTTCACTTCCTTTTCTCAGAAGCCACCTTCTCAGTGAGGCTTTCCTGATACACTATCTAACATGTCTATCCCTCTCCACTCCTGATAATTTCTAGCCCTCTTTATTGCTTCATTTTTTTATCCTTAGCACATAACATACTATACATTTTATTTATTTTGTGCAATGGTGTATTTTGCATGTCAACTTCACTGAGCCGTGGAATGTCCAGAGAGCTGGTGAAATGTTACATATGGGCATGTCTGTGATGGCATTTCTGGAAGAGACAAGCATTTGAACTGGCGGATTGAGGAAAGCACTTGGTCCTTTCCAACACGGGTGGGCATCATCCAATTCATTGAGGGCCTGGATAGAATAAAAAGGTGGAAGAAAGTTAAATTTACTCTCCATCTGATCGTTGAGTTGGAACACTGATTGCCTTCTGCCCTCAGAGGTCCTGGTTCTCAGACTTTCAGACTCCGACTGGGATCTACACCACTGACTCCCTGGTGTTCCCTGGGATTTGCACTGTAACACCAGCTTTCCTCAGTCTCCAGTTTGCAGACTGTAGATCACAGACCATCTCAGCCTTCATGGCATGTGCCAATACTTTATAAGAAATTTTGTTTTATATATAGCAATTTTTATTGTATGTATAATACATTTTGTTATATATATATGTTATATATAGGTTTGGTTCTGGGCTTCCCAGGTAGCACAGTGGTAAAGAATCTGCCTGCCAGTACAGGAGATGCAAAGGCCATGGGTTCGATCCCTGGGTCAGGAAGAGCCCCTGAGCAGGAAATGGAAACCCACTGCAGTGTTCTTGCCTGGAAAATCTCATGGAAAGAGGAGTCTGGTGAGATATAGTCTCTCCATGGTTTAAACTACATTTGGTTCTATCTTCTCTGAAGAACACTGATGAATACATCTCACCTATTGTATATGTTCTCGAAGTAGAATAAAACCTCTATGAGTGATTTTTGTCTGATTTTGTACTGCTGTCTTTTCAGCGTCTAGAACAGTGCCTGACACATAGTAGGCCCTCTTAATAAATACTAGCTGAATGAATGAGTGAACAAATGAATGTTCTCAGTGTCCACAGCAAGACATACATTCAGTAAACACTTACTAAGGACTTATTACTTTCCTTGGGGTACTGGGAATATATAGAGTCAGGCCCTATCTCTCTCCTCCAGCATGGGGTTCTGGGTTGGGGTGGGAGAGACTCAGATATAGAAATAATTCAATTCAGTGGGTGAAACAGAGTGGATTTTCATCCGTTGAGGTAGTTATGCTCTATAAAGCCACCACAAACACCAAATTAAGGAATACTAGATCATTCCTCTAAGTGAAAATGCAGGGCTAGTTTCCTGTAGGCCTCTGGCCACAGTGTTTTTGTCAGCATTCAATATCTTATTTTATGTCTGTTTCTGTTTAAAGATACCCTACCTAGCATATACTGTTGATTCACTAACATTGTATTGAGGGTCGACAGAACTATAATTCATGTCTTAATGAAACATGTATCAGTTAGTCAGTTCAGTCGCTCAGTCTTGTCCAACTCTTTGCAACCTCATGGACTGCAGCATGCCAGGCTTCCCTGTCCATCACTAACTCCCAGAGCTTACTCAAACTCATGTTCATCAACTTGGTGATACCATCCAACCATTTCATCCTCTGTTGTCCCTTTCTCCTCCTACCTACAATCTTTCCCAACATCAGGGTCTTTTCCAGTGAGTCATCTCTTTGCATCAGGTGGCTAAAGTATTGGAGTTTCAGCTTCAGCATCAGTCTTTCCAATGAATATTCAGGACTGATTTTCTTTAGGATGATCTAGTGGGATCTCCTTGTAGTCCAAGGGACTCTCAAGAGTCTTCTCCAACACCACAGTTCAAAACCATCAATTCTTTGGCACTCAGCTTTCTTTATAGCCCAGCTCTCACATTCATACATGACACTACCGGAAAAACCATAGCTTTGACTAGACAGGCCTTTGTTGGCAAAGTAATATGCTGTCTAGGTTGGTCATAGCTTTTCTTTCAAGGAGCAAGTGTCTTTTAATTTCATGGCTGAAGTCACCATCTGAGGTGATTTTGGAGCCCCCCAAAATAATGTTTGTCACTGTTTCCATTGTTTCCCCATATATTTGCCATGAAGTAATGGGATCAGATGTCATGATCTTCATTTTCTGAATGTTGAGTTTTAAGCCAGATTTTTCACTCTCCTCTTTCATCAAGAGGTTCTTTAGTTCTACTTCGTTTTCTGCCATAAGGTTAGTGTCATCTGCATATATGAGGTTATTGATATTTCTCCTGGAAATCTTGATTTCAGCTTGTGCTTATCCAGCCCAGCATTTTGCATGATGTACTCTGCATATAAGTTAAATAAGCAGAGTTACAATATACAGCCTTGACGTACTCCTTTCCCGATTTGGAAACAGTCTGTTGTTCCATATCCAGTTCTAGCTGTTGCTTCTTGACCTGCATACAGACTTCTCAGGAGGCAGGTAAGGTGGTCTGGTATTCCCATCTCTTTCAGAATTTTCCACAGTTTGTTGTGATCCACACAGTCAAAGGCTTTGACATAGTCAATAAAGCAGAAATAGATGTTTTTCTGAAACTCTTTTGCTTTTTCGATGATCCAGCCTACGTTGGCAATTTGATCTCTGGTTCCTCTGCTTTTTCTAAATCCAGCTTGAACATCTGGAAGTTCACGGTTCATGTACTGTTGAAGCCTGGCTTGGAGAATTTTAAGCATTACTTTGCTGGCGTGTGAGATGAGTGCAACTGTGCAGTAGTTTGAGCATTCTTTGGCATTGCCTTTCTTTGGGACTGAAATGAAAACTGACCTTTTCCAGTCCTGTGGCCACTGCTGAGTTTTCCAAATTTGCTGGCATATTGAGTGAAGCACTTTCATAGCATCATCTTTTAGGATTTGAAATAACTCAACTGGAATTCCATCACTTCCATTAGCTTTGTTCATAGTGATGCTTTGATGCTTCCTAAGGCCCTCTTGACTTCACATTCCAGGATATCTGGCTCTAGGTGAGTGATCATACCATCGTGGTTAACTGGGTCATGAAGATCTTTTTTGTACAGTTCTTCTGTGTATTCTTGCCACTTCTTCCTAATAGTTTCTGCTTCTGTTAGGTCCATACTATTTCTGTCCTTTATTGTGCCCATCTTTGCATGAAATGTTCCCTTGGTATCTCTAATTTTCTTGAAGAGATGTCTAGTTTTTCCCATTCTATTGTTTTCCTCTATTTCTTTTCATCGATCACTGAGGAAAGTCTTATTATCTCTCCTTGTTATTCTTTGCAACTTAGCCTTCAAACAGGTATATCTTTCCTTTTCTTCTTTGCCTTTCACTTCTCTCCTTTTCTCAGCTATTTGTAAGGCCTCCTCAGACAACCATTTTGCCTTTCTGCATTTCTTTTTCTTGGGGATGGTCTTGATCACTGCCTCCTGTACAATGTCATGAACCTCTGTCCACAGCTCTTCAGGCACTCTATCAGATCTAATCCCTTGAATCTATTTGTCACTTCCACTGTATAATCATAAGGGATGTGATTTAGATCATACCTGAATGGTCTAGTGGTTTTCCCTATTTTCTTCAATTTAGGTCTGAATTTGACAATAGGAGTTCATGATCTGAGCCACCGTCAGCTCCTGGCCTTGTTTTTGCTGACTGTATAGAGCTTCTCCATCTTTGGCTGTGAAGAATATAATCAATTTGATTTTGGTATTGACCCTCTAGTGATGTCCATGTGTAGAGTCTTCTCTTATGTTGTTGGAAGATGGTGTTTGCTATGACCAGTGAGTTCTCTTGGCAAAACTGTGTTAGCATTTGCCCTGCTTCTTTCGGTACCCCAAGGCCAAGTTTGCCTGTTACTCTAGATATCTCTTGACTTCCTACTTTTGCATTCTGGTCCCCTATAATGAAAAGGACATCTTTTGGGGATGTTAGTTCGGTAAGATCTTGTAGGTCTTCATAGAACCATTCAACTTCAGCTTCTTCAGCATTCCTGGTAGGGGCATAGACTTAGATTACTGTTATATTGAATGGTTTACCTTGGAAATGAACAGAGATCATTCTGTCATTTCTGAGATTGCATCCGAGTACTGCATTTCAGACTCTTTTGTTGACTATGAGGGCTACTCCATTTCTTCTATGGGATTCTTGCTCACAGTAGTAGATACAATGGTCATCTGAGTTAATTTCAACCATTCCAGTCCATTTTAGCTTGCTGATTCCTAAAATGTCGATGTTCACTCTTGCCATCTCCTGTATGACCACTTCTAATTTACTTTGATTCAAGGACCTAACATTCCAGGTTCCTATGCAATATTGTTCTGTACAGCATCGGACTTTACTTCCATCACCAAATGACATCCACAGCTGGGTGTTGTTTTCGCTTTAGCTCCGTCGCTTCATTCTTTTTGGAGTTATTTCTCCATTGATCTCCAGTACCATACTGGGCACCTACCAACCTGGGAAGTTCATCTTTCAGTGTCCTATCTTTTAGCCTTTTCACACTGTTCATTACCTTCACCATAGTTTGGCCTCAGGTCAAACAACAGGGAAGGAACACAGCCCCACACATCAACAGAAAATTAGGTTACAGATTTACAGAGCATGGCCCTGCCCGTCAGAACAAGACCCAATGTCTCCCTCAGTCAATCTCTTCCATCAGGAAGCTTCCATAAGCCTCTTGCCCTTATCCATCAGAAGGAGGATAGAATGAAAACCACAATCACAGAAAACTGATCAAACTGATCACATGGAACACAGTCTTGTCTAACTCAATGAAACCATAAGACATGCCATGTAGGGTCACCCAAGACGGATGGGTCATGGTGGAGCATTCTGACATAGTGTGGTCCACTGGAGAAGGGAATGGCAAACCACTTCAGTATTCTTGCCTTGAGAACCCCACGGACAGTATGAAACGTGTATAACACAAACATCTTCTCATTAAGGCACACCATGGCCTTCCTGTACTCAGGAGCACAACTAGACATTGCTTGGGGGCTGTGGTAAATGGGAAAATCATCAACAAACTGCACAGAAATGCGATGAGCACAGCACAAAGCAGACCATGAAAGGATGCTTGTTCGCAGCGTGAGAGCTGAAAGGAGAGGGCGGAGCATTTCACTGTTGCACCGCAGGTGAGAACATGGGTGCTGAATGAGTCGACTCTTCCACGACTCTGTGCATGTCTGTGAACAGTTCGAGGTTAAGTTTCAGCAAGGAGGTGAATTCACAGATGCGGAGTCTGCTAATAATGAGGATAGACGGTAATTAGTGAAAGATCTGCAGCTTACCAGACATGAGCCCAGACCATGATAAGGATGCAAAGAGAAGCAATGAGCACGGTGGGACAGGGCGGTTGCTGGAAACCTCATTTCAGGAGATGAACACGTTCCCAGAGTTCCTCCCTAAGAGAACCTCTCCCCCACCAGTCTCTGCCACCTCCTTTTTACAAACATATTTGCAATCTTCTAACCACGGCTGGTTTGAGTGACTTGAGTTGTCAGGTCTGATTTTGTTCTCTGAAAGTCAATTTTTATTTTTAATTCCTCCAGTCTCTCCACGGAGCTGACAGCTCCCTGCAGCGTGTGAGAAGTGCCACAGCCAGGGAAGATCTTGGGGGAAAAAAAAGAGGACCATTTTCAGGAGCGAGGCAGCTTGTGTGGATTTCCTGACAGCCTGGACTAATTGTCTTTTCTTCTGTTCTCTACGCTGAGAGTATTTACATGGGAACAACCCAGAGGTTGTAAGTGTCCAGGTCGATTCCTCTGGCTGATTAGCCCACCTGAAATCATCATCCCACACTGACGATGCCACAGTAGTTTCCATAGCAAACATGAGGATGTCAGAGCACGGGGGAAGGGTTCTGATGGGGAAATCAGAGCTAGAGCCCTTGCTGAGTCCTTTTTCTAGTTAACCCCACAGCGAGAGTCAGGTGAGAGGGAGGCAGGAGACGGGAGAAGGGTGTGTGTCCCATACTCAGCAGCCACTTGTTCATCTCATTTTTCAGTAGTGGGATGCACTGCTTTTTTTTTTTTTTTTTTTGCCATGTGGTCTGCAGGACGGTTAAATGTTGATAATGCTCAGAAAACATGGGTGGTTTCTGTATTATTTATTATTTGTTTTCTTCCTTATCCCCAAGGTCTCATACTTGAAAGCGTTCAAGTGTTCAGCCCATCAGTGAGCAAACGTTTACTGAGCATCTACTATGTGGACCAGCCCTATGCTAAGTACCAAGGAAAGGAAGTGAACGGATTAGACGTGGCTGCTGCTCCTGTCAACATTCTAGAAGTAGTGAGGAAACAAATACTCCAACACAGAGTCTTCTAGCTGCCATCAAGGCAAGAGTTATGAAGGAGACATTCAGAGGTGGGATATGGTAAGAGAACCTCATCTAGGTTGGGGATTCCAAGAAGGCTTCCTGGTGGAGATGGTACTTATATTGACAATAGAAATGTGAACAAGAACTGGCCAGGTGGAAACTGAGGGTTCCAGCTGAGGGGAATAGCTTATACAAAGGTCCTGTGGCAAAGAGGCAAACTTATGATCTTAAAGATTATCTTTACATACCCTGTTTCCTATTTTATAGATAAAAAAATCTGAAGGGGAGTGATTTGCCCAAGGTCACACAGAAGCAAGACTGGGAATGGATTCTGAGAGCCCATTCCCAATTTAGGTCTTTATCACAGACTCCCATCAAGCCTGTTGACTCCAAGCTTTCCCCAATTTCTTTCTTGGGTCACAAGTGATCTAAATGACTTCTCTTCCCTCACTCCCTAGCCCTGGATGTGACTTGGGGGTGAGCCATTGAGGACTTGTGAAATAGCAAGAAACATATATATTGGTCTCTGTCCCAGGTCCTGAAATAGGGCTCTAGTAATTTTCTAAGTGATAGGAGTATTGGAAGCACCTGTTTTTCTCTAACAGTTGGTCTGTGAACCCAGTCCTTGACACAAGATTCCTAAATCCTGAGTGATAGGATTGTCTTTTGCTCTAATGAGGTGACTCTGGATGGGCTCCTGGACAGCTCCTGAGTGGGACTGGTCACCAGAAAGATCAAACCATTATTAGAAGTTTGGGACTTTCATCCCTACCCTCCATGTTCCTTGAAAGGAAGTGGGATTGGAAATGGATATAATCAATGATCAAGCTTACATGATGAAGTATCCATAAAAATCCCAAAAGGATGATGTTTGTAGAATTCCCGAGGTGGTGAACAAATCCATGTACCAGGAAGGTAATGCACTCGAACTCCATGTGGACAGAAGTTCCTGCATTCAGGACCCTTCCAGACCTCACCCAATGCATCTCTTCATCCAGCAGTTTATCCGGATCCTTTATCATATCCTTTATCATATAATAAACTAGCAAACGTAAGTAAGCATTTCCCTGAGTTCTGGGATCTATTCTAGCAAATAATCAGATTTAACGGGAGTGGACCATGAGAACCTCCAATTTGTAGTCAAGTTGGACAGGTGTGAACAACCTGAGGAACCTACTACTTGCCACTGGCATCCAAAGTGAGAGGAAGTTAGGGTGAATCTTGCGGGACTGAGCCCTTGACCTGTGGGATCTGCTGTTATCTCCAGACTGAGAGCATCAGAATTAAGTTGTAGGACACTTGGCTGCTCTGCTTGGTGTGGGGGAAAAATACCTACTCATCTGGTGTCAGAAGTGTTTTGGGTGTGATTCCAGTGTAAGAGAAAAGCAGAAACACATGGTTTTCTTCATGTAGGAATGTTCTTCAGGGGTAGGCAAGAGAGGAGAGACCTTTGCCCCTGGACTTGTGCAGTCCAGGGCTGTGCATATTACCAGGCTGATGACAACGTGGGAATTGGAACCAGGGGTGCACGTGAGGCCATATTCTCACAGCACCTAGGCTTATCCCTCCCTGCCCATGGCCTTACTGAAGGCCTGTAGGGGCCAAGGTTCCCAGGCGCAAGTTCCTTCAGTGAGACGTGTCAAGCCCCTTGGTTGGAGGCCTTGCCAGGACAGTCCTATGGCGAGTGGGGTGGGGAGGGTGGTTCTAGAGGATGAAGGTCTCCAGCAAAGGACAGACACAGATTTCAGGGGAGCCATAGAACCCCTTAGAAGACTCTGCTAGACCTTAGACATCTTCCAGTCCTCCTCGCTCGTTCTACAGATGAGCCTGAGGCCCAGAGGTTGGGAGAGGTTTATCCAAGCCCACACAGCAACTCAGAGTCAGAGAGTCAGCGCGGGGGTCCTGCATCCTGCTCTAGGACTCTTAGCATCTTTGAAGCAAAGGACTATGGGAGACCTTGGAGACTCCACCGACCATAGCGCTGAGAGTGATGCCACCGCCCCTCAGCACAGGCAGTAGAGAGAGACGGGCCCTTCAGCACCTCAGTCAGATTCTGATCACACTGGGAGAGCAGAAGAGGCAGCAGAAAACAGAGTAGTCAGAAGAGAGTCCTGCGGGCAGCATCCTCAGTCTTTCTCCATGGAGACGAGTATTACCCAGGGACAAGGGGGCCCTGAGCCACCATCTGTGTGTCCCTGAGACACACGCCATCCCTGCGTCACTTATCTCAGCCTCAGGGTCCTCATCTCAAAAGCGGGCATAGGGACCCCGATACCACAGTGTGGCTGTGAGGATGAAATGAGATGTGAGCTTCCTTTACTTGCTTGCCACCATTTGGTCCCTAACTAGCAATGCCTTTCAACCTCCCTCTCTTCTTCCCTCTGGGATCATTAATTCTTTGTATCATTCCATTGGGCCATCAGGGATCTGGACATACGGTCAAACATTCTGGGTGTGCATGTGAGGGAGTTTCTGAATGAGATTCACATTTGAATGGGTAGACCAGGGAAAGCAGATTGCCCTTCCTATGTGGGTGGGCCTCATCCAATCAATTGAAGGCTTAAATACAACAAAAAGGCTAAGGATATGGGGGGCTCCTCCTGCCTGGCTGACTTGAGCCAGGACATCAGTCTTTTCCTGCCTTCAGACTTAAACTGGATCATCAATTCTTCTTGGGCCTCAAGCCTACTGGCTTTCAGATTAGAACTTACATTGTTAGCTTTCCTGGGTCTCTAGCTTGCCGATGGCTGATCTTGGGACTGCTCAGCCTCCATAATTGTGTGAATCAGTTCCTTATAATAAAATCTCTTTCTATCTGTATATATCTATCTTACTTATAGTGCTTCTCTGGAGAACTCTGCCTAATATATCCTTCTCCTGTGCCTCCTCCCCCACCCCAGTTCAGTAACTTGGAGGTTTCTGGTCTCCAGTTACGATACCTGCCAAGAGGCCTGACCTGCCTCTGTCATGGCAAATATCCTTGCACTCACCCACAAGGGAAGAGAGATCTTGGTGAAACAGAACCATTTCAGGTTCCTGGTTTCAAATCCTGATTCTGGCATTTGACTTAGGGACCCAGCCTTGCAGTTCTCATCTGCTAACAGGGCTGATGGCACTGTACTGCCTGCCCCCATCTAGACGCTAAAGTATGTATCTGCAGCTTTTTATTCCTGTTCCAGCTCCCTGGCTCAGGACCTTGCTCCCATCTTGCTCCTCATGAATGTTTGATGACCGACTGAAGGAGCGTAGGAGGAAACTCTGTGTAATTACAGGAGACACCCATCAGAAGCTCAGAGACCCAGAGATGTCCAAAGACATTCTATTAAATGAGATGGAAATTAAATGACAAGCCAGGCCTGTGCACTGGAGGAGGAGGAGGAGAGCACTCCAGAAGCCAGGGTCGTCAGAGGGCTCTCTTCCAAATGTGTTTTCACGCAAACGGTGGAGCCCAGTGAACCTTGGACATGAAGCTCTTTCCAAATGAGTCTTTAATAATGTAGTTATACAAATTGAGCCTAATTAAATTGTACCCGTTGAAAATGCACTGCTGTACATCTGAATGATGAAATCGGGATCAAAAAGCAATCCAGAAAAGATGTGAAGGTAATTTTCCACTTGTACTAAGCAAGCTGGGATCTTCAAATTGCAATTGCTTTGAATGCCCACCTGGGATTATTAAAGGGCCAGTCCCACAGGTCCATGGCTTCACAGAGCCGGCCCTGTCTCTCGCTCCCTCTCCCTTGGCCGCTGGCCTCCAGAGCAGCAGGCAGATGGGGGCAGGAAGGGCCCGTGGGCCCCTGAGGTCATACCAGCTTCTCTCTGGTCCTTGAAAACCCCAAGCCTGCTCCCTCCTAGAGGCCTCTGCTCCTGCTGCCTCCTCTGTTGCGGCTGCCTCACTCTCACCAGCCCTGTGATGGGCTTACAGAACAGCTCCCTCAGGACAAGCTGCTGGTGACTCTATCCAAAGTCACCCGCTCTGTCCCCTCGCATCACCTTCTCACCATCCTCCTTTGTTTGCTTCAAAACACATCACAATACTCGGCAGCACTCCTGATTGGCCAATTTTTCCACTGCCCCTCCCATCCCCACCCCGATGCCCAGATGGAAACTCCAAGAGCTCAGGGACCATTTCTGTCTGTCTGTCTGCTCTCTCCCCAAGCCCTTGACACAGAACAGATGCTAAGTGAGCAAGTCTCGAATAAATGGACGTCAGAGCTGGACGGTCCTGAAAGCTCAATAGCCAGCCCCATGTTGAAGTCCAGAGGCGAGGGGTAGCTTTCCGTGACTCACCCAGTGAATCTGAAGGTGGCCAGGGAGGCTCTGGGTCATGGTCAAAATGCCCTTCTCATTTCTCCTCTAATCTTCCAGGATGGTGAGGGAGGGCTCCTCGACCACCTGGGGTGCGGTGGCCGCTCCAGAGCCTGACCACCTGCACTTAAGTCCCCTTGTCTGACTTTACGATATGTATTGACCCTGGCCATCTGTCTCTTATACACATCTAGATGTGTATAAGAGACAGCCTGCAACCTCCCCACGGCCTGATTGATCAGAGCCGGACTGCTGACTTCCACTCTTCAGTGTCTCTCCTGACAAGGCTGCCTCGTGTCAGGTCTGAAAGGCAAGTTTACAAGATAGATTTTAAAAGCCTCCCGGACAGGGGAGCTGGTTTACATGCCTCCAGGGCCGATTCAGCATTCGCCTTTTAATGAAAACCGACTCCTGGTTCCCGAGTGAGCTCAGAAGATACACTCAGCTCATAGCAGTCAGTCGAGCATTTGCTGCCAGGATGCACTGTGCCGTCCTCAATCTTGGGGGCTCAGGACTTCTTCCCCCAGGACCCCGTCTATTTCCTCCTTTCTACCTGCTCTCTCTCTCCCCTTTCCAAAAATGCCAAAATAAGAGCGGTAAGTCTGTGGGGGTGTGAATCGTTTTGGGTCTAATAGATGAGATGATCCAAAGTGGTGATTTTTAAAAAGAAGTGAACCAACATTTAAAAGTCAGATGATTTCTTATTTTAAAAAAATTGGGGGGCTTCCGTGGAGGTCTGGAGGCTAAGACTCCGTGCTCCCCATGCAGGAAGCCTGGGGTTTGGTCAGTCAGGGAACTAGATCCCACATGCCGCAACCAAGACTTTGAATGCCGCAACTAGAGGTTCTGGGTGCTGCAGCTGAGACCTCGCACAGCCAGATACACGAAAAATAAACACTTTTTAAAAATTGGATTTCCAGTCTGAAGATTTGCTAGCAACCCCAGCATGCACACATGTGCGTACACACACACACACACACACCCTGCATCGCAACAGCAGGCTAGGGCAGAGCAGCAGCCCCCTCTCTGAACAAGCTGCGTTTTCTCAGGTTTCCGACAGTTCCCACCTCTCCTGTGCTCAGCTTCTTCTCTGTGGGCACCTGAGTTTCAGAGCCCCATCCTGCCACAGACCCGGCCGGGGTCTTAGACCAGTGCGCTCGCTTTACAGATGAGGACACTGAGGTTCAGAGAGGGAGAGTGACTTGCCCGACGTCGCCCAGAAAGTTGCTCACGCCGCCAGGACCAGAGCCCAGAGCGCCGCCTCCTGGGGAGCCATTCACTGCCCTGACCACAGCCCACACCCTTGGGCTTCTGGGGGTTCCCCTCTTCGATGTCTGAAGGCAGCTATAGCCTCCTCCACGTGGCTGCCAAAGAGAGATTTGAACACTCGGATCTGTTCTCATTATGTCACTCACTTCTCCGCTTTGAGGAAAAAGAACATTTTTCCCGGTCTCAGCATAGAGTCAGCCTCCTTGGAATGACATTCTGAGCCCGCACTCCGTGGCCCCAGCCTACCTCTCCTGCCTCACCTGTCACTCCCACCACCCTCCCCGCAGCCGGTCTTGACCATTCGCTCTTCCCCAAACATCCCACTGTGCCCTTCCTACAGGCTGCAGGGCCCTCCCCTTCTGCACTTGGAATTCTGCTCAGCCTTCAAGGGCCCCTGCCACATCACTTCTGCTGAGAAGCCTTCCTGGACTGCTGATCGCACTCCGGGTCCCCCAGTCAGGGCTAACGACAGCCTCCTCTCCTCCACCACTGTACTTATCCTTCTCGTAGCACAGGCTGCTTTGTGTTCTTGCCCCAGTTGCTGCATTTGCCTTATTATCAACTATAACTTACTGAGCCCTTAATGTGTCCCAGGCTGAGCCCTTCCCCTGGATTTGCTCATACATTCAGTAGTCCTCAGTTTAGTTCAGTCGCTCAGTCGTGTACGACTCTTGCAACCTCATGGACTGCAGCATGCCAGGCCTCCCTGTCTATTACCAACTCCTGGAGTTTACTCACTCATGTCCACTGAGTTGGTGATGCCATCCCACCATCTCACCCTCTGTCATCTCCTTCTCCTCCTGCCCTCAATCTTTCCCAGTATCGGAGTCTTGTCAAATGAGTCAGTTCTTCACATGAGGTGGCCAAAGTATTGGAGTTTCAGCTTCAGCATCAGTCCTTCCAATGAATATTCAGGGTTGATTTTCTTTAGGATGGACTGGTTGGATCTCCTTGCAGTCCAAGGGACTCTCAAGAGTCTTCTCCAACACCAAAGGACCAGAATGAGCTCCTGGAATTTCCCCATTTCCCCCGCCCGCCTCTGGGCCTTATCTCATGCTGTTCCCTCTGCCTGTCCTGGGGACTCTCCACACTCCTTCCTTCCCCTCTTCCAGAAGGCGCCCTGCCCTTCTAGAGGTACGCTCTGAACCCGGCTTGCCTACCCCTGTGAGCCCAGCTCAGTCCACTTCTCCCCTCGCTCACTCCGCCTCGGCCACACTGGCCTCCCTCTGCTCCTCACACAAAGCCAAGCCCTGTCCTGCCCCAGGACTCTGGCCCTTGCTGTCCCCTTGGCCTGGAGGGCCCTTTCGCTGTCCTTGCTCCTCCCCGTCGTTCAGGTCACAGCTCCAGCGTCACCACCCCTGGGGTGGCACGTGCCCTCTTTGCTCCTGCGTGCCCGCGACGACTGAGTGGCCACCTGTCTCCCCGGAGTTGAAGCCTCAGGGCAGCAGAGTCTGCGTCTGTCTTGGTCACAGTTACCCCAGCACCTGGTTAGGATGGACTGGTTGGATCTCCTTGCAGTCCAAGGGACTCTCAAGAGTCTTCTCCAACACCACAGGACCAGAATGAGCTCCTGGAATTTCCCCATTTCCCCCGCCCGCCTCTGGGCCTTATCTCATGCTGTTCCCTCTGCCTGTCCTGGGGACTCTCCACACTCCTTCCTTCCCCTCTTCCAGAAGGCGCCCTGCCCTTCTAGAGGTACGCTCTGAACCCGGCTTGCCTACCCCTGTGAGCCCAGCTCAGTCCACTTCTCCCCTCGCTCACTCCGCCTCGGCCACACTGGCCTCCCTCTGCTCCTCACACAAAGCCAAGCCCTGTCCTGCCCCAGGACTCTGGCCCTTGCTGTCCCCTTGGCCTGGAGGGCCCTTTCGCTGTCCTTGCTCCTCCCCGTCGTTCAGGTCACAGCTCCAGCGTCACCACCCCTGGGGTGGCACGTGCCCTCTTTGCTCCTGCGTGCCCGCGACGACTGAGTGGCCACCTGTCTCCCCGGAGTTGAAGCCTCAGGGCAGCAGAGTCTGCGTCTGTCTTGGTCACAGTTACCCCAGCACCTGGCGGGAGACCTGGCACAGAGTAGGTGCTCAATAAATCTTTGAGTGGCTGCAAGGAAGGGAGGGAGGGAAAGAGTGCAGACCAAAGGAAAGACGGAAGGCGGGGGGTGGGAGAAGGGAAAATAAGAAAGGAGCGCCCAGTTCTCCTAGCTCTTGCTGTATTGCAAGGTTGCACTTTAAAACTGACAAAACATCTTGTCCCTGGCACAGACTGGGGGCGGGAGCGGGGGGTGGGGAGG
>SJYX01013250.1:214138-233733 GCA_006410675.1 Oreotragus oreotragus | reverse complement strand
GCAGAGAGGTGACACCTTCTCCAAGCTACCTGCACCCCTCTTTCCCTCTGGCCTGGATCTGACTCTGCCTCCCACAGTCTCTCCCCTTCTTCCCTCTTCTCCTTTCTCTCCCCAGCCTGGAGAGCCACAGCCGTTGTTCCCTGTGTCCAGCTCTGCCCCTGGAGGGCCCTCCCTGTGGCTGTGAACACACAAGGGCCTCATAACCTGAAGGGCAGGATTGATGAGAAAATAAATTCCTGATTAGTGTTTTAATTTTAAGGATCTTTAGAAGGGACTAAACAGCAAGGGAGGCTGGTGGAGAAAGCCTGCATTATTAAAACCATAAATCCTTGCTGGGAGGGGCAGGGAAAGGGGCTGGAAGGAAAGCAGAGGAGGGCAGACAGGGCTTCCTTTGGGATGCGGGGGGCGGCGAGGGAGTAGGAGGCAAAGGCCAAGGGCCTGGGTTGTCCCCTCCTTCCCTCACCCAGCCTTCCTGGGGTGTGGGCTAGAGGACCCCCATCCCCTGCTCCCGCCAACCTTGGCTAATCTCCTCCTTCTGAGTGGACTGGGCCACAGATGAGGTTGGCAGCTCCTGGGGTGGGGGAGGGGCAGTCTGCTAGTTCAAGCCTCTCCAACTGACCTGCACAGCATCTGGCAAAACAAGCGTCCGTCAGCCCTGAGCAGCGGGAGAGGTGAGAGAGGACAGAGGAGAAGCACCCTGGGTGGGGATGGGGTGAGACTGCCTGCGCTGAAAGCCTGGCGCTGCTCCCTTCCTCCGCTGGCCTCTCTGTTGGATGGAGAAAATCATAGCCGCTCCCCCGCCCTGCCACCACATAGGTGTGTGTGAGACAATGAAATGAGATCATGCCCGAAAAGTGTCGGCACCCATTGTTAGCTTTTGTTTCTATCCTTGGCAGGAAGCAGCAGTTCTCTTCCACCATTTCAGTTTGATTCTCATCCCATTTTACAGATGGACTAACTGAGGCCCAGAGAGCCAAGCCCTTTGCCCAAGGCCACGAGGATTTGACCTCAGCTCTGCAGTCAATTTCTCTCCAGGGGTCTCTGGGTCTGCTCTCAGAAGGGGGGTTAGGGATTCAGGGGGCTGGGAGTGAATGAGGTCCAACCAGCAGCCCTGCCTGGCAGGTGGGGAAAGCATGGCCAGGAAGTGGGATGGCTCCAGTCACTGACAAGGCCCAGAACCTGCGGTCCAGGTGGCCTGGCGGGGATGGGGTGGGGGTGGGGGATGGGGAAGTGGTCTCTCCTCTGCTCGGCCCTTGTGTAAGCACAAGAGGCCCTCAGCCCCAGACCAGCAGCCAGAGGGTGAGGAAGTGTGACAGGTGTCACGGGAACACCTCCTCGTGTACCTTGTCCCCTCTTCAGCCCTCCAGCCTCTCCATCCGCTTTTGGGTGACCTCTAAGTCCCAGGGGAGCTGCTGGCATTGCACATCCCCAGGACATCACTCCGGCTGTGCAGAAGGTAGACTGTATGATGAAGTTCAGGGAAGGCAGGGGAGTGATAGGCAATACATCATGGGGATGAGGAAGCTGACCCTCCCGGGAATTTCTCACCGTGGGTCTCCGGGCCCCACTTCAGAGGCAGAAGGGCTGTTCCTCTTGAAAAGAAAGCCAGGCACTCCATGAGGAATTCAGAGGAAAAGGCTTGGCAGTCATCTTGGGAGGAGGCGTGGGTGGCCCCCTAAAGGTGAAGGCTGGCTCAACGGGGCCACTTGAGCCCAGCTGTGACGCAAGAGGAATGCCATGGCTCATAGAGGAAAGAAGAGGAGGGGGAAAAGTCCAGTCCCTACTGCCCCCCAACCCAGGAAGACGTCCCTGGGGTCTGGGTGGCCTCTGCCCTCCCGTCCGGGGCAGAGTGGCTCCTCACAACCAGAGCCGAGTGACCTGGGCCAGCGTCTGGGAGGCCCTGCAGTGCCTTCTTGGTTGGCTCGGCCCAAATCCTTTTAAAAGCTGCCCACGGCCCACATACCTTGGTCTATTTTAATCAAGGGAGGAACTGGGGCCTGCCGCCAGCCCCGCCTCCACACGTTTAAGGGCCCAGACTAATTGTTTCCTCTCTTCCTTTTTTGTTAGGAATTGTCTTTGGAGCTCTATCTGCTTTCCAGCGGTCCTGGGGGTGGGGGTAGGGGAGTGGTCGGAAAGAGGAAGAATTTGGCTGACCATTGGCCTCGCCTCCATTCCTCCCTGGGGACTCTGACCACATCCTGGCCCAGCTGGGAGCACGCTGTGACTTGACTTTAAACCGGCCGTGAGCTGGCGTGGAGAGTGTTTGGTTAACAAGCTGCTGGGTTCTCATTCTGCTCCTGTTTCTTTCTTGCTGGATCAACTTGGGAAAGTTACCCACCCTTTCTGGGCCTCGCTTTCCCTGTCTGTAAAGTAGGGATACAAAACTTCCTTCGGAAGGCTATTGCGACTCTTCCCCCCAAACTGAGCCTGGTGATCAGGCCTAGTACGGTGCCCACTGCCCAACCCCCCACCACCTGCTGGGTTCCTCCAGGCTGGGCCCCACCCCTCCACCCAGTGGGGTACTCAGCCACCTTCCCCTGGGACTCCAGCTGCTGCCTGCTGCCTAGAATGCCTTGTTGTCTGATGTTGCTTAGATACGGTCCCGGTCACCCTTGGGGTGACCTTGCTCTAGTGCATGATCCACGCCATCCTGATTCTGCACTGCCCAGGCCCTCATCCTGCCTTTGGTCTTGTTAGCAATCACTGCCACCCCCCTGCCACCAAAATCACCACAATGCATCATGTTTTACACACAGTAGCTCTTCTCATCCCCCAAATAACCCTCCAAAACTGGCATTATTGGCCTTTTTGCAAAGAGAGAGTTAGGCTTAGTAAGCATAGTGACTTGTTCAAGGTCACACAGCTCAAATAAGGTGGGGAGGAACTTGAATTTTCATCTACCGGCAAATAGGTAGGATTCTGACAGGCAGGGATGAGGCGAGGAGTCCTGAACGCTATGGGGGTAATGCAGGTGGGTGATGAGGGATGAGTGTGGCCCCACTGTAGGAAGAACAGGGAGGCAGAGACAACAAGGAGGCTGGGTCTGTGGAGGGCACCTTGATCGCACGATCACTGGCAGCTTGAAATGGTAGTGGACCCTTCTGGTGGGCAAGTCACTGGCCCTCTCTGAGCTTTGGATGCTTCATCAGTACAGTGAGGGGACTGAATGAGCTCGAGGCCCCTTCCTGCTCTAACAGGCAACTGTCTTTGATGTGATCATTTCAGGAATAAAGAAATGGAAAATCTGTACCTTGTTCATTTATTCATTTGACATATTAAGTAGAAAACGCTGTCCCCATCCCCTGCCCCTGCTAGGTGTCTTGGGTGGTGGTGATAAAGAATCCAGCTATTTTATAGGTGAGTGGCCCTGGGCCCACAGGCTCAATCTGCAGTAACTGATGGTGCAACAAAGAGAAAGGAGCCTTGGCTTAAATCCCTAAACCATTGCTTTCTGTGTGACCTTAGGTAATCAAGTTTCCTATTCTGTGCCTCAGTGCCTCCATCTGTAAAATGGGAATAGCATCAACCTTGCAGGCTGAGAAACAGAGTATTTTCTGCTGTATCAATAAACCAGGATGTCACAGCCCTCAGTGATTCCAACTCAGGAAGGTGAATACCTGAGCAATCAGACAGCCATCAGGTTATAGCCGCTCCCAATGGTGAGCACTGAGGAACTCGGGATATTCCTGAAAAAAATTGCGGCGTACTGGCCCCAGATAGCTAAGATGCATATGAAAGGAATGACTTCAGTGAGCTCAGATCTTTGCATCTTCCCATACATAGAAAAGCACTAAAGTCCCTAACTTGGAGTATCTGGTTCTCTTTAATTCACAAAAATACTTTTGATGTTCAGACAACCTGCCCTTTGTTACAAACTTCTATATAACCTGGCTTCTCCTTCCACCTCCTCCGAGCAGTTCTCTCAAAGCTACTTGAGATGCTGCCTCCTGGGCCTTAAGTCCTAAAAATGTCTGCCAAATAAAACATAACTTTCAAGTTTTAGGCTGTGACTATTTTTCAGGTTGACACAGGGCTGGACTGAGTATTGGGTGAATGTCAAGCAATGTGCACAGCTCTTTGCGTGTCCTAAGGCACTTCAGTGGGGACTGTGTTCAGGGTTTGTCTTGACCGGCTTTGAGCTCAGTGCATTTGGGCAGAGCCCTGCCCCATCTGTATCTTCATTTCCTGGTTTGTGCAAAGGGTTGGGGGTGGGACAAACTGATCCCAACAGTCCTCCCAGCCAGGACAGATGCCTGCAGGCTGAGCCAGCCTGCCTCTAGAGCTACAGGAATGTGGACAGGGTGTCACTTGGGGACAAAAGTGCTTCCTGCACTTGTCTGCACAAGCAGAGTGCAGAGAGGAGTTTGTCCTGGGCCTAAAGGGACCAGAGCAGCAGGAAGAAGACGCCTGGGGAAAGGGAATCGGTGGGCAGTGAGGGGCGGGGGGTCACTTTGACCTCTGAGCTGAGAAGAGAGCTGAGGCAGAAGGCCAGGTTGCTTGGGCCCTTGCTTTGGCCAGCACCCTGAGATAACTGGAGGAACTGTGGAAACTAGGTGACCTGGTGGGACTACGCGGGGACTCTGGAACCCCAGGCCTCGTTAGGCCCATTTCCCAAATCGCCAGGGACCTCTCAGCTCAGGCCGTGAAGTCAGGACACAACCCATGCTTCCTTGCTTTTAAGTCCAAAGGGACCCCCTAGGAACAATTTACGGAAGGGATGAGCCCGAGTTCTGTATCCCTGCTGGGCCAACGCCGTTCGTCCACCATCAGGGGCTGTGTGACCGTACACAGTTTGCTTGACCTATCTGAGCCTCAGTTTCTGAGTCTGTGAAATGGGGATAATAGCAGAAGCTACTTCACAGAGGGGAGTCCCCTGCATGATCCATGGCAAGGGCTTAATAAACACAAGCTAAGTGGTCTCATTCCTTCCTCCACATCTGTGCATGCTGGTTGCTGTCCCCTTGAACAGACGCGAAAACCAAGGCTAGGAGACGAGCATGATTGCCCAAGGCCGTGGAGCTTGTGAGTGGCGGAGCAGGAGTGGAACCCAGGGCTGGCTGAATCCCAGGTCTGAGACCCATGCCCCCTCCACCCTTACTCCCATGACAGGTTCCTGGGGCTCTGAGTGTGGGCAGGAAAGGGAGGGCTCCCCCTAAACACTTTCAGTGTATCGTAAAGAGGTTTTCAGGGTCCTGGCTGCCCTGGGGCTGCCCTGGCAGTGGGACATCCACCCAATCTCCTTTCCTCATCCCCCCAACATTTAAAAAATGTAACTTTTCCAATTTCTTGAACCCCACTGTACACAGAAAGCATGCTGGGCATGCCACTCATGTTGCCTCATTTACTCTTCACAATGTCCCTGTGGGGAAGGTGTAATTTGCCCCATTTTCCAGTTGAGGAAACAGGGAGGGGATTCCCATGCCCAAACCACGGAGCAGGTTAGAACGAGCAGGGCTGCGACCAGACACCGGCACCTCTGCGTCCCGCCCGCTGTTGCAATGGAGTGTGAGGCCCACAGCCAGCTCTGCACCCACTCCATGCCTCTGTTTCTCCATCTGCAAAGCGGGAGTGATACACATAGAAGCTACGTGTCTTCTAGGAATATCATGAGAGTTAATTAGTGTACACCAAAAACACTGGGAGTATCTGACACTTGTGAGTTCTCCATAAGCAACAAGGAGCTGCGGTCAGCTCTCTTGCTTAGCACAAGCCGTGATGGCACAGGGTCAATGACGCCGGGCACTCCCAAACTCTTAGGGTTCCTCAGCCATGTGAGGGAGGGCTCATGTGGCTGGACCGACCCAACATTTAGTCATCCAACATCCAGGGGACATTTATTGGATGCAGGCACTTTACAAACAGCTCATTTATCCTCCTGACCCCCTTCCGAGATTAGTAGGGATTGTTCTAATCATCCCCCGTTTACAGATGAGCAAGCCAGAGCACAGAGAGATTAAGAAACTTGCCCGAGGTCAAGCAGGATTAGAACCCAGGCGCCTGGGTCTTCGACACTGCTCCGCCGCTGCCTCTCACAGCCCTTCTCCCCACAGAACCCAAGAACCTGGGGAAGAGAGGTTCCCTTGCAATCAGCCCCAGCTATTCACCATATAATTAATGATGATTCTCTTATCTCTTGGGTATGAAAGAGACACACCATGACTATGAAGCCGGTTATTCTAGGCCTGCATGCTCTTCTCCTCGAAATAAAGGCTGAATAGGCTACAACCAAGGTGGCGCTCTCTAAATTTCGTACAGGAAGAATTCAGGAGCAGTAGAAAACTGCTGGCCCAAGTGTGTTGATGGCCCTAACTATCTTCCACATTGTTTATTTTTAAAACATCTAAGGGTCTGCCCAGAGGAAGGGGACAGGCCTGGTCATCATGGGGTCCTCAGCAAGATCCACGGCCAGAGCAACCTTAGTGGAGACCTATCAAGCAAACCCCAAGAAGGAAAGCCCAATCCTGGACTCACCCAGGGAGCAGGGGGTCAGGGGTCATCTGGTCCAGTGTTCCTCCCTTTAAAGAAACAGAAATCCAGGACTAGAGAGGGGAAGCGACTTAGGCAAGGTCACACAGCAGACTGATGGAGATGAGAACTTCAGGCGTCCTGGTCGCTCCTCATGACCTTGACACGGACAGGATGCTTCCCTTAGGCCTGGTCTGGACCCCAGAGTAACAAGGAGAGGGTGTGGGGATGGGTCAAGGGAGCGCGTCCAGCTCCTGAGACCTGTGAACCCCTTAGCGATGGGGGCCCCTGTGTCTGACTCTCTGCTGGATCCCTAAAGCCCAGAGCTGGGCTTCTACTAGTTGTTCATGGAACATCTTCAGAAACGACCTAACGTGCCGTGAAAGTGGACGGCAGAGCGCCTGTTCATGCACCCTGGGAGGACGCTGGGCATCCTCGACTAGAGGGGGAGCTACTGATGGTTTGGAAGACTTCACACTGCTCCCTGTGGTTTCTTTGCTGGAGCCGGCAGGGCCCCTGCTGCTGGGACCCTCAGAGCTCTCATCTGGGGGCACAAAGTGAGGGCCAGCACCAGCTTTCCCTTCTGACAGGAAACCCCTTCTGACCTACCTGTTTCCAGGGTGGACTCAGGATGAGCCAGCAGGCCCCCAGGAAAGCCAGGCCCTGATGGCTACAGACAGAGCTGCCAGCCCTGTGCACCCTTGTGCTCCCAGCTCCCCGAGTCCCATCACAGCGGTGACGGCCGCTGCCACTTTTTAATCGAAGCTGCTTCTGTACTGGGGTCTCTGTTCTCTGTTCTATTATATGATCTCATGTAACCTCTCACCATTTACAGGGGTGGGAAATCAGTACTGAATATTCATTGGAAGGACTGATGCTGAAGATGAATCTCCAATACTTTGGCCACCTAATGGGAAGAACAGACTCATCTGAAAAGACCCTGATGCTGGCAAAGATTGAAGGTGGGAGGAGAAGGGGACGACAGAGGGTGAGATGATTGGATGGCATCACCGACTCAATGGACATGAGTTTGAGTAAGTTCCGGGAGTTGGTGATGGACAGGGAAGCCTGGCGTGCTGCAGTCCATGGGGCCACAAAGAGCTGGACACGACTGAGTGACTGAACTGAAGTGAAAGCACCATTACACAGATGATGGAATTGAGGCCCAGAGACACTGCAAGCACCCTGTCCAAGGTCAAACAGCCAGAGGACAGAGAAAGGGCTGAATGCAGTTCTGTCAGACCCCAGAGCCCCAATTCTGGACATCTCAACCTTGGACATGGCACTGGGGGCAGGGACCCAAGACCCAGCCCCAGGACCCAGGATGACCTAGCCAGGTCCAGGCAGGCCCTCTGTCCCAAGGAGGCACAGGAACTGGCAGAGGAGCTGCCTGGGCCCTCCGTGAGCCTCGCCATCTCAGCTGGAGAAGCGTCTCGGGAGAGGAGACACCAAGGAATATGACATCCAAGGCAGACCACTGGTTCAGTCTTAACGGGTCTCACTGCTCAGCTGGCCCTGGATTGGGCTGCCTGGTAGATTGGAAACGGGAGCCAAGAGACCTGATTCTAGTCTCAGTATGGCCATTTTTTAAGTTCTGAAACCTTGGTCTCTTCGAGAAGCTTTGGCTTTCTCATCAAGAAAGTATCAACAGAGGCCTAGGGCCTCGCTGCATTTGTGTAACCTTGGAATTAGCCGAGATTATCTAGAACTGTGGGAGGGGAGGGACATGGATGACTTGGATCTTCCAAGTCCAGTTCTCGGCCCCTTCTCTGGCTCCAGCTCTGGGTCTGTGTATCAGTCAGCTATTGCTATGATAATGCTACAAAACAAACATCCCCAAATTCAGTGACTTACAGCAGCAGGCATTTAGTCTCACACTCATGGACCTGCAGGTCAGCTGTGGTTCTCCGAACTTAGGACAGGCTCAGCTGCGTGCTGTTTCAGACTGCAGGCTGGGCTCAGGTCACTCCATATGAAGTCAGTCTATGACTGCAGCTGAAGAGCAGCAGCCTCTCAAGGGAACCTCTTCTTACGGACACTACCAGAGTGCAAGGGAGCAGGTCAGTCCACGGAAGTGAATCTTCAGCTTCCGCTCTGCCATGTCTGCTGACATCTGTCTTGCTTAAAAGTGAGTCACACGGCCAAGCCCAGCATCAGCGTCGGGAGAGCCCCCGCTGTACTGGGGGTATGTGTGCACGCATTCAGTCGTGTCCAACTCTTTGCCACTCCATGGACTGCAGCCCGCCAGGCTCATCTGTCCATGGAATTTTCCAGGCAAGAATACTGGAGTGGGTTGCCATGTCCTTCTCCAGGGGATCTTCCCATTCCAGGGATAAAACTCATGTCTCCTGCCTTGGCAGGCGGGTTCTTTACAAGCTGAACCACTGGGGAAGCACAGTAGGAGGGGAAAGTGATAAATATTTGCTGGATAATAAGCCAGTCTCTCACGGCTGGAAGAGCCCCAAGTTAAATTCACAAGTAGAGAGAGGCTCATTTTGGCCACTGCTGGCTGCATGCCCCATTGGCTCAGGGTTCAAGGGCAGAGTAAAAAGGCAGCAGGGGCTGGGACAGGGGCTGCAGAGGAGGTCTGAACATGCGACGTTGCTGCCCAGCACAGGGTTGGGCAAGCCACTGTCCTCTTGGTGCCTCTGTTCTCCACCTGCATGCTCTCCCAGGCCCTGGCAGGCCTGGGCCCTTCTCACTGTCCTGTCCCCACCCACGCCTCCTCCTGGCGGCTGGCATCTTTGGAGCACAGAGCAAAAACAAGGCCTCTCACCACACCCGACTGACTGGCATTTCAGCTCACAGACACTTCATCCCGAGAAGCTGATCTAATTTCCACCCTGTGAAAAAAACAGTTGTCTCGCACCCAGGCAGCCCGCACCATGGGACAACCAGCTGCTTCCATGGTTNAAAACAAGGCCTCTCACCACACCCGACTGGCTGGCATTTCAGCTCACAGACACTTCATCCCGAGAAGCTGATCTAATTTCCACCCTGTGAAAAAAACAGTTGTCTCGCACCCAGGCAGCCCGCACCATGGGACAACCAGCTGCTTCCATGGTTGGGTAAGGTTGGGTAGAAATTCGGATCAGGATTAGCGGCAGGCACACAGATGCCGACTGGGGTGGAATAATCCTTCTTCGTGCTGTGGGAGGAGTCTGGTAGGTGAGAGCTGTGGGCAGACAGGTGGAAAGGCCGCGACTGCACAGGAAGGGCCAGGCTGCTCTTTAAGGCCAGGAGTAACATCCTTTCTCTGGACCTCAGTTTCCTCATCTGCAGGTTCTAGAAGGCCCTTCCTAGCTCTTAAGTCCTATAGCTCTCAGTGGCTCTACCTTTGTTCAAAGATGGATTTTTGTAACATCAATGTACAAATCAAATTCCCAAGCCGTATCTTTTGCTCCCTTTCTCTGACCTTAGACATAACAGGGCGGGGGCCATCGCTCCTCTCCCCTCTGCACCTGGGCGGGTCCTCTCTGCCGCCACCTGGCTGCCAGGGCTGGCGGTGCTGTTCTGGAGTCCAACACAGGTGACAGGTGGGGCGCGTGGGGTCCTTATTCCCCAAAAGGCATCCTTCACGGGGGCTGGCTCCAGAAGGCTCAGCCAGCCAGGGCCCTGCGGGTGGAACAGGCTTTTCAAAGAGAAGGTCACTCCATTCCCAGCCCGAGTGTCCCCTGATAATCCCAAGGGAGTGCCACGTGGGCCCTCTGAGAGCCCAAAGCCAGGGCTGCTGAATGCACAGCTGGGAGAAACCCCAGGAGGCAGGGCTATGAGACCGACCAGCTGGGGGACTTCCCTCCAGGGAGGGCTAGAGCTGCCTCCAGAGACTAGCAGACCTCATTTCACAGCCCTCCAGTGCCCTTTAGACAAAGCGGACAAGATGAGTAACTACATGAAAAGGAGGCTCCAGTGCCATCAAGTCTTAGCCGCCCTGTTGGCTGCCCAGCCTCTGAGGACTCGTAAATGTCAGCGTCCCCCAGAGCTTGGTCCCTGGGCGTCATCCTCTGCTCTTTTCCAGGAAGCTCATCCACCCCCGTGATGACCTTACCAGTGCTCGTTTTAAGCTGCTGCCTGCTGCCCTCTCTCCTGAGGTCCAGACCCTATAGACAGTTTCATTTGTAAAAAAAAAAAAACCAGGGTGACAGAACTTCCCTATGGCCCAGTGGTGAAGAATCCACCCTGCAATGCAGGAGACTCAGGCTCGATTCCTGAGCGGGGAACTTAAGATCTCACACGCCAAGGAGTAAGCCACAACAACTGAGCCGTGAGCTGCAAATTCCAAAGCCCACGCCACAAGCAGAGTCCGAACGCGGCATCGAAAGGCCCTGCATGATGCAGCCAAGATCCTGGGTGCCATAACTAAGACCCGGTGAGGCCAAATAAATAAACAAATACTAAAAAAATAAAACAGGGTGCTGTCTCCACCCCCAGGCTTGAACGGACAAGAGCAGGAGCAGCTGCCAGAACCTGGAGAGAGCTGACTGGAGAGGGCAGATTGAGAAGCCAGGCTGTCAGCAGAGGGACACGGCTCACCTGAGGCAGAGAGGCAGCAGGCAAATAATGTCCCCCATTCACTCTCCGCCCCACGATGGACCCAGCCAGACCAGGGAGCCTGTGGGTGTTGCCCACACAGCATTCTCCCAGGACACAAAGCAGGTAGAGGCAGAGGGCAAAGTGTGGGCCTGGAGAGGCCAACGGGAGATGCCCAGCTCAGGGCCACTGAGGACGGAGAAGGTCATCTATGCCTGCTGCGTGCTCCCCTCTCCACCTTGGGGTCTTATTGACTTTGGGCAAAAGGGTCTGGGAAGTATCAGCGTTCTGGATTCAGAGAGCCCAGGATCTGAATTCTAACTCTTCACCTCCATGACACCGTTACATAACTTCCTTACACCCCAGTTTCCTCACCTGTAAGATGAGAACAATAACAGCTAACTCAAAGTGCTGCTGAAGGCGACGGAGGAGGTGTCCAGAAAGTGCTGGAAACGTGGGACGTGCTCAGTGACTTGGTCTCCTTTTATCTAGCTCTGTCTGTTCTTTATCTCTTGGCTGGACCTGCACAACTGAGCTGGTCTCTGTTCCCTGTCAGAGCCCCTTTAATCCATCCTTCATGATGTCCCCAGGACCTTGGCCAGAGCATGTCACAACTGTCCTCAAAACATGGTCACGCCTTCCCTGTGCCCAAGATAAAGTTCAAGTCCTGTAGTGCAACAGCCAGTCTATCAGGGGCCTGTCCTGATTCTCCGACCGGACCAAGACAGGCCAGCCCCTCTCTCTGGCTCCTTGCCCACGGGACATGGATCTACCCTGCCCGCACAGTTCCCAGAGAACCTCTAGGTCTCCAAGACTTTTAGGATGCTGTTCTCTCCACTCACCCCCCCCCCACACCCCCTGGATGTCCCTTCTCCTTCTACCCCACTGGTGGGACTCACATGCCCCTTCTTGGGGGAAAACTCCCTCACCTACCCAAACAGAGCCGCTCACCGTGTATTCTTTTACTCTCACATAGATCTTTTCTCATCTGCCCACCAGTAGAAGCAGCTGTGGTATGTCTGACCCTGGGCAGCTAGAGCACTTTGAACGCAAGCGCTGGGGCACCTCATCCGGCTTTCTGCCATCTCTATGCCAGGGGTGCGCTTGCGTGGAGGCGGGCTCTGGGCCGCGGAGACCTTGGCGCATGCGCACTGATCCTAACGCGTCTGCACTGATCCTAATGCGTCTGCACTGATGCTTAGCGGAGCCTCACGATAAGTGGCGGGTGTCCTTATGTTGTTTTTAAAGTGATGAGGGAATCGAGGCAAAGCAACTTGCCTAGGAGTTCTTGGCCAGGAAGGGGAGAACCGGGGTATCTGGGTGCTGAGATCTGTGCTTTTCCCACTCCCTATGGCAATAGCAACCCACTCCAGTACTCTTGCCTGGAGAACCCCATGGGCAGAGGAGCCTGGTGGGCTGCAGTCCATGGGGTCGCTAGGAGTCGGACACAACGGAGCGACTTCACTTTCACTTTTCACTTTCATGTATTGGAGAAGGAAATGGCAACCCACTCCAGTGTTCTTGCCTGGAGAATCCCAGGGACGGAGGAGCCCGATGGGCTGCCGTCTATGGGGTCGCGCAGAGTCGGACACGACTGAAGAGACTTAGCAGCAGCATAGCGTTCCAGAAAATGGACCAATGAATTAATGCATGCATGAATAAATGAATGAAAAGAAGACGGCAACAGCAGCATGAGTGAGAGCTAAAAGGAGAAAAGTCTTGGGTTCAAGTCCAACACTTGGACTATGGGCGACTGCTTATCTTCTCTGGAGCAGAGACCAGNGATGGAAGTTATTTAATATGTGAGACTTTGGCACTGCTGTTGTTCAAGCCTCAAAAGGCGCCATCGGCAGCTGTAAAGAGATGGGAAATCCAGACCGAAAGATGGATCTGTTCTTCCATCCATCCATTCAGTGATCCACCTGCTGACATACTCTGCCCTGACGTCTTTGCCCGTCTCACTCCTTCTCAACAGTCAGGTCTCAGCCCACAGGGCCCCTCCTCAGAGAGGCTGCCCTGAGTGCCCTGCCTAGTGGAGCCCCTCTCTCTCCACGCCACCTGGGTGCTCCTGCAGCTTTGCGTGCCGTTCCTGTCACAGTTCTCTCCAGGAGCCGAGGTTCTCTTGTGGAGTTGTTTCTTGCTGGTTGTTGTCAGCCGTGCCCACTGGAGGTAAGATCCTTGTGAGGAGGGATCTTGCTCTCCCATCCGCTGCTGTGTCCCCACGTGCCTAGCACTATGCCTGCTCCACAGTAGCTCCCCGTCCATCCAACATCTGCCCAGAGTCCCCCAGTTGCCAGGCCAGTGCTGGGGGCTCCACCATGCCCTGGTTGCTATCCACAGGGGAGTCCGGCATTGGGGTAAGAGCCCTGAATTCACCACGTGTTTCTGATGCTTTTGACATTTGGGGCCTTGCTGACCCTGGAGAGACTCCCCCCATCCCACCCCAGGGCAAGCCAGTTACTTGCCAGAGTGAACAACTTGCCTATGAACGTTCTTTTCACAAGCAAACCAGCCAGAGACAAACCTCATCTGCCGTCTTTATGCCTCGGTCAGCCTCTCACTGTCGGGTCACTATCCACCTGTCCTAATGAGCCCAGCGTCCCAGGTAACCAGGGACAGCCCCCAGGCTCCAGAGCCTGATGGAACCATCCAGTCTGGCCTGTTTTGCCCATTCTGTCCCAGAAATCCCAACAAGGGCTCCTGCCCAAGTTTCCCTCTCCACCCATCTGCCTCTTGACCGACCCTGGTGCTTCCTTATGTGGCCCCCCGTGGCCTGGTGGGCCCCTTCCTCTTGGGATCCATGAGGAACAAACTCTCTTTTTTCAGTGGTGATCATCTCCTGATCTGTCAGCCACCACATACCTGAATGACAATAAAACCTGCATTTTAAGACAGGCCAGGAGGGTGAAGGCAGGCCCCAGGAGGGTGGAGGAGGAGCACCTAATCCATCCCTGACATGTAGCATCTGCAGGGGCTGGTAGTGGAATTACATCAGCTGGATGGCAGTGGGGGGTGGGGGCGGGGTTGGTAGAGCTTCTAAGCATAGGGCACAGCCCAGGCAAAGGCTTGGCCGCTAAGGAGGGGGTGGAATGAACTTGTAGCTCAGGTGGTCCCATGTGGCTGGAGCAGAGCTGAAAGGAGGGGCAGGATGAGAGTCTTGGAGGACTTGGAATGAGGCCGGGTTTTGCTGGGGGCAGGCCACAAGCCCATGAGGAGCTGTGGATGGAGCCCATCGGATGCGGGGTCCCATGGTGCTCCTCCTCCCAGCTGGAGTCCACTTGGCTGCTACCCTCTGTGCAGGAGGAGGTGGTCATGGCCACTGACTCACACTCGTTCAGCTCCAGTCCCGGCCCCCACACCGCCCAGCACCCCTACCCTGCCCCAGCTCTTCGCGGAGTCACAGAAACAGCCGCTCTTCCTGCTTAGTCACACCTGCCCATATGCTCCCGTCTCCCACTCTCCCCACCTCCAGCTCCCAAGGTGGGGGCTGGTGGGCCTGATCTGGCAGCTAGCAGACTCTTCCCCGCGTGTGGCACCCAGAAGCTCAGCTTCCTTCGATTCTGACTCAAGTAGTCATTTCCTGAGAGAAACTAAGGTAGGGCTGCCATGTGGAGCAGGGCCAGGAGGCAGGGGTGGACAGCTGTGGATGCCCATCTTTCTTACCATCCATCCTCCTCCCCTATAATCTCCTTGTGGTCCTGGCCTGGGATCTAAGAACAAAGATAGAGACCATGTTTGAATGGGCCTGGAGGGCGCACAGAATGCATGGAAGGAGGCCCAGCCCCAAAGGAGAAACTCCCAGGGCTGAGTGCCTTCAAGCCAAGATCAGGATGGGAGAGGAATCAGACCTCCTGTTTGACTGTCTGAGCCTTGGCTTGGAAGAAAATAACACAGGCTCTCTGGAGAGAGTGCTTATAGCTGTGAAAGTTTATTGGGCATTTGCCCAGTTTCTTCCTTCCTTCATTCATTCACGCGTTCAACCAATATTTTTCTACTGCTAGGAGTTAGTCATGTTCTAGGCACCAGACATACAGCAGGGCACAAAACATCCTCGGCCTTTGCATCTGGGAGTCTAAATTCTGTCTGGGGAGACAGCCAATAAGTGAACAAGGAAATACAGTGTTTATAAGTGCTGAATATTAGGGAGCAAAATGAGGGAAGTTAAAAAAGAAGACAGTGAAGGGAAGGTTGGGGAAACAAAAGGAAGGGCTTAGAGGGGGCTGTGTTACAACCAACAGGGCATAGGGTATACTCCTTTCTGTGATCCATCAGTAGCTGAAGGGAAAACCAGGTGCCATGGCAGGTAAAGAGAGGACTAAGTGAGAGGCGATGTCCCCTCCTGAGGGAGCGAATGGCCTGGCCAAGGGGGAGGTTCTTACCAAATACAGTGGTCTCCATTTAAAGGGAACATGTTATGTCCCAGCTCTCTTCACATGCATTATCTCATTCAATCCCCACAGCCACCTCTTGATGTAAATATAATTATTCCCATTTTCTGGATGAGTAAACTGAGGCTTGACACCATCAGCTCACTTGCTCAGGGTCACAGCAGTGGCAAAGTGAGGATTCAGTGTCTCCAGCAATTTAACGGTTGGGGCAGCGGCTTGAGCACGGGTGCTACGGCTGGGGCATGGAATACAGAAGTGGTCTTAGGTGAGGACCGACAGGAGCCACCTCACTCAGAAGACAGAGCACTCCAGGGCTGTGTGACGGAGAGGCCTGATAGTGGGGTTGCACTCAGACAGGCCGTGATGGAGCCAGTGCCTCCCAGGAAGAGGCACAGCATGAGCGAGGGTGCAGAGGTTGGCGGAGCAAGATGCGCTGGGCTCCAGGGAGGGGCTGCAGGCTCACCTCCCGTTGGAGGTGAGGGTCATTCTGCGGCAACCTGGACTGTGGGACACACCATGCCTCTTCAGACATTTAGAAGTGGGAGCCGCCGAAGGGGTTTGAACAGAGGACTGACTCCAAATGAGGTGAGGACCCTAGCTTGGCGCTGGCAGGCAAAATGGTGGAAGAGAGTCAGGTGATAGGCCTAAGAGCGGCCGGCCACCACATCAGAGCAGAGCCTGTGGTTAAGGGTGTGGGCCCTGGACCCACGCTGCCTGGCTTCCATTCCAGCTCTGCTCCTATAGTGGGCACTGTAGGTTCCCTGCTCTGCACCCTTGACCCTGACTTTTGATTGCATAGATCTGACTCCCAACTCTTAGCCCCAGGATTGCTTCGAATTAGGGCTTTCTCAGACTGGCAGATCACCTTCCACCTGTACCAGGAATGCCAGGAACTTAATGCCCCCAGAAACAGCTCTCAACTGTGGACTAACAGAAGTTGGTGTATCAATACCCTAGCTCCCTAGTGCCTGTTTCCCAGGGTTTTGAGAGAGATTAAGATCCAGTTCCTGCACTGATAACTTGCTTGCTAAGATAGTCTTTACAGCCTACCTCACCTTCCCTGTCTCACTTCCTCACTCCCCTATCAATGTTTCCTGGACTCACTGCCCAAATATACCTCTCACAATGAAACCTTTACTTGGAGTTGGTTTCTGGGGAAATCAGAATACAACAATCAGTTTTTAACCATAGGGTCTTGGGTGAATTATTTCACCTTTCTATGCTTCAGTTTCCTCATCAATCAAGTGGGGATGATGATAATAATTCATCAGAGCATCATTATGATGAGTAATTGAGTTCATAAGCACAGAGAACTCAGAGTCTTGCATGTAGTAAGTTTTTAGCAAGTGCCTTCCCAGATTATTTTAAAATCAATGAGGTGGATGAGGGAAAGAGACTGGTTGGCTGAGACAAGAGAGAAGAGGGCAGATGTAAGAGAGCTGGCAGGCAAGCAGGGAAGAGAGGGAATCAGGACACAGCCAAGTTTGGAGCCTGGAGAGCTGGAGAGAGGCGTGGCATTTACAGTAGCTGGCAGCCAGGAGGAGAGCTGGGTTTGGAGGAAGACCGTGAGTGCAATTTTAGAGTAAGTGCTGTTGGGAGCCAGACAGCCATGTGCAGACACCTAGCAGGCAGCTGGGACAGTGGGGCTGGGTGGGAGAGAGGGCACGCTTGGCAGCCATGTGGGTTTGGGAGTTACTTGGAGGGAAATGGGTGCTGTTGCTATGGGAGCTGGGTGGGGAAGGTGGCAGGGAGGGGAAGGTGGGTGGGGCAAGGTCCTCTCGGGGAGTGGGGAGGTAGGAAGGGAGGAAAACCAGTTTACAGGTAAAGCGTAGGGGAGGGGAGCTCTTCTTTCTGAGATTCTAAGGCAGTGGGTATTTCTGAGATGAATCATGGAGAAACTGTATCTTGGGTCTGGTTCCTGGGAAGCAGAGCCTGAGGCAGGGATTCAGTCGTATGCTGGAGGAGGCGCCGTAGGCCTCATCCCACGGGAAATCCTGCAGTACAAACTAAAGCATTGGTTGGTCCCAGCTTGAGGCAAGGGGACCAGCCTCTTGGTTGACAAATCCACCAGCCATTGGCCACTGTTTGGGCCAAGGGTGAGTCTGCAGATTGGAGGGACATCTGTGAACCATTAGGCAAATGAGAAATGGGACATGGGCCCCACCAACATCTGCCGAAATCGGGCCCAAGTCTCACTCAACTGGGTCTACCCTGGCCTGACTGAGGGTTCAGTTCAGTTCAGTTCAGTTCAGTCACTCAATCGTGTCGACTCTTTCTGACCCCATGGAATGCCAGGCTTCCCTGTCCATCACCAACTCCCTGAGCTTACTCAAACTCATGTCCATTGAGTCGGCGATGCCATCCAACCATCTCATCCTCTGTCGTCCCCTTCTCCTGCCTTCAATCTTTCCCAGCATCAGGGTCTTTTCCAAAGAGTCAGGTCTCTGCATCAGGTGGCCAAAGTATTGGTGTTTCAGCTTCAACATCAATCCTTCCAATGAACATTCAGGACTGATTTCCTTTAGGATGAACTTGTTGGGTCTCCTTGCAGTCCAAAGGACTCTCAAGAGTCTGATGTTTGATCTCACTCAGATGCTTTGACCAAGTTGGGGGCTCTGTGTGCCAAGTTTGACTAGGACCAGTGTTCCATGAGCCCTGGCTACACGGGCCTCTGGGTATCTCTGCTGTTGGTTTCCTCTGCTTGGGATGCTCTTCCAGTGATCTGCAGATTCGCTCCTGCACACTCAGGTCCCTGCTCCAATGTCCTTTCCTCAGAAAGGCCTTGCCTTATCACCCATCTGAAAAGCAGCATCCCCAGCTCTAGTCCCCTCCCATTTTTTGCTCCCATTCCCAACTGGAGTAATATATGAGTATTTTTTTCTTCTTTTTCTCTCTCTCCCTTCACAGACTAGACCTCCTCGTGGGTAACAGCTTCGTCTCTCACCACGCCCCGCAGCCTTTCGGCACCCTCTCCTGCGCTGCTGCATGCCTGTTCCCCTGAACTCACTCTTGCTCGTGCCTCTCTGCCTTTGCTGCCGCTCCTATTTCTCCCTACTACTGCTCCCCTACTACGGAGTAACCTTTTTATTCTTCTAAACCTTCACCTGGCTTCTCAGGTGTCTCTTCCTTTGGATGAAGTGTTGTCTCTCTGCTCCTGTAGCACCCCGGGCACCCTGGCAACAGCACCTTCCGCGGAGGGATAACCGGAAGCTTGGCTGTGATCCTCCAGAGTCTTGTCATGCGTGGGCTGGCCCCAGAGAGTGAGCAATCACAGAAGACAGCATGCAGCTCCCGCCGGGCCCTCTTGGTGGCGATGGGGGCAGCGGGGGCTACTGGCCCTTGATTCCAGCCAACGGTGGCTGAGCTGGCCTGGAGGTGAAGCTGTGGTTTGCATCCCAAACAAAGCTGCTTCTCCCGGCTGTCATCCCATGCAGGGAAGCCCCATGTGACGTTCTCTCTAGAAAGGATCTGGGGTCTCATTAACCATCTCACGGTCCATAGGTGACTGGTGAAGAATGAGCTGGTGAGCGATTGCTGGATGCTGATCAGAACAAGATCTAAGATGACAGACAATAACTGGGCAAAGCCTAGGCGAGCCTTGGGCTCAGCTAGAGAGCACTGCTGCCAATTTCTGCCCAGCCACGGACCAGCCGGGTGACCTTGGTGAGGCCACTGCGTCTCTCTGGGATTCAGAGTTTGCTTTTGGGCTTCAAATGAAGTCTTTGTACAATAGATTTTTGTCTGACCAAAAAAAAAAAAAAAAAGATATCTGGAGTTGGGGAGGATTCTGAGGTAGACACTGAGCTTGATGACAGTGCTATGACTGATTAGTAATGTCTGTCAAGGAGACGATGTGTACCATTCCTGGTCCAGAGTATCTTTCGTATGCTGACATTTCATGATTCAGTGACTCCACAGCACTAACGATGAAGAATATGTGTGTATGCATTAAGGAAAGAGGGGTCTAAAAGGTTAAAAAAAAAGAGGTTAAGAAACTTGGGTCAGACCCATGGACAGCTCCAGAAAAGATGGAGAACGGAAGTAGCTTCACGCCCATATGCACACAGCACACTCTAGCATGGTGGTCTGTTTTTTCAAAGTGAACCCCACACCGTTAGTAAATGATAAAATCAATTTAGTCAGCCACAAGCAGTATTTTAAGAATGTACAGGGAACTCCTTGGAAGTCCAGTGGTTAGGACTCTACATTTTT
>SJYX01013250.1:158038-212723 GCA_006410675.1 Oreotragus oreotragus | reverse complement strand
TCTATCAGATCTAGTCCCTTAAATCTATTTCTCACTTCCACTGTATAATCATAAGGGATTTGATTTAGGTCATACCTGAATGGTCTAGTGGTTTTCCCTACTTTCTTCAATTTAAGTCTGAATTTGGCAATAAGGAGTTCATGATCTGAGCCACAGTCAGCTCCTGGTCTTGTTTTTGCTGACTGTATAGAGTTTTCCATTCAGCTACAAAGAATATCATCAGTCTGATTTCGGTGTTGACCATCTGGTGATGTCCATGTGTAGAGTCTTCTCTTGTGTTGTTGGAAGAGGGTGTTTGCTATGACCAGTGTGTTCTCTTGGCAAAACGTTGTTACCCTTTGTCCTGCTTCATTGTGTATTCCAAGGCCAAGCTTGCCTGTTACTCCAGGCGTTTCTTGACTTCCTACTTTTGCATTCCAGTCCCCTATGATGAAAAGGACATCTTTTTTTGGTGTTGGTTCTAGAAGGTCTTGTAGATTATTATAGAACCATTCAACTTCAGCGTTAGCATTTGTGGTTGGGGCATAGACTTGGATTACTGTGATACTGAATGGTTTGCCTCAGAAATGACCTGAGATCATTCTGTTGTTTATGAGATTGCACCCAAGCACTACTTTTCAGACTCTTTTGTTGACTGTGAGGGCTACTCAGCTTACTACCAATAAACCAAATGCTTCTAAAGTTTTATTTCTGGCCCCCAAGAGTGTCTTGCAACTACCTATTGAATTAATGCATCAAAGAAAAGTTAACATGCTTTCATATTTTATTACCTTTAAGAGAAACGTTAATGATATATTTTATTAAAAAAAAAAACACACAGATATACTACCTTAGAACATCTAATGTTTTTCCTAAGGAAAAATCTAGTCTCTCTAAAAAAAGGAAACTGATTAACATAAGTCAAAATAAAATTAAGAAATTGTAATTTAGTCCAATCTGTTGCATGCTTTTTTCATAAGACAAGTCATTTTATTGCCTATGAACCTAATAATCACATTAGGAATATTGTTTTTACTTGCCTATCTCAAAGCACTGAGAAGTTCAAATGAGATAAAGTAGAGTATAGCAAATGAAAAGTGTACAGAAGTGGAAAGGACTAAATGAGTGGCTCGGGGCCTGTGCTCTGGAGTCAGCTTTCTAGGGTTTGAGTCATGATGTGGTCCTTGCTCCCTGCATGTGGCTCTAGGATACTTCATCTGTAAAATGGGAAATTAGCAGTCAACATCTCAAGAGCTCTTGAGAGAAGTGAGAAAAATCAGTGAAATGTATTTAGCACTATATCTAGCATTACCCTTGTGATATGGTTTCAGTAGTGGGTTGGTTAAGACCTTTTAAATTCCCAGAGAACTTTAATCTACATGACATGGCCCAAGCAAGTGATTAATAGATACATTTTATGGAAGGCCCAAAGTGACTAAACAGTTTTATAGAAAAAAATGTTTGTCTCTGTGTATTTAACTGTTACATCAAACAGTCAAAGCCTCTTAAATAATAATGAGTATAAAGTATGACTCTCTTTAATATTCAAACTAAATACCTAACTCTGAAAAGCAAATATGATTCTAGCTCCAGGTGTAAAACTTGAGTTTCAACCTCTTTCAACATTCCCATTTATGAAGCAACCTTCCTCTGCATCCCAGTCTATTCACTTCAAAGAAGGCTTACCTTTCTTGTCGCATGTTATTTGTTCAGCTCCTGTGTACATCCCCTGAGTGAGAGCTATCTGTGTGTATCATATGCTGCACTGTACGATTTTGGTTAGTAGCAAACTCAAGAGTGAAAAACACCCTCTGGTAGCCCGTTTTGACAATTCTTATAATTTGCGGTGATGTTTTCATTACAGTGTTGTCACACAGGAAGCCACAAAAGGATTAGACACAGACCAACTCATCCACATTTCTCCTAGCCAGTAATCATATCACCACCTGCCAGTGACCCAGACTTCCTTTCAGGGACCCAGTTCTTTCCATGGACTGGATGGTGTGGCCCCTGAACTCATTAAAGAACTGGACGTGCTGCATAGTTTAAAATGCCATGATCTGTGTTTTATTAGACTCCATGATTTAGTCTTCCAGAAATACCTGAGACCACAGCAAGATGAATGTTGGGTATGACAAAAATATGCCAACGGGATTTTGAAAACCACGGAGAAAATCTATAGGAAATGTTAGGAAAGAATAGGGCAAGAAACAAATGACCTGGAAAAAAATATATAGATACCACAAAATTGGATTCATGCTATACCCTCCTTACAGTTTTATAGGGTAGATTTTGAAACTCAGAAGAAAGTATGTGGACTTTGTCCAAACCTGATTTTTTTGAAAAAGCCATAGCTTTTATTGGACTAATTTTTTTTTTTTTAAGAAAAAAACAGGTAATGTTTGCTGACACAATGTCTAGATCATATTGGAATCTTTGTATTTGATTATTTTCTTGTGTAGTTCTTAAATTACTTTTTGTAGGTATGAAGGTGCCTAATATTCTGAAGAATAAAACCTTGAGTCTGCTCATCAATTAGAGAAACCATACTTCAGTCACTCGATTTGATGCTATGGAGCATTTGACAGGATTGAGATTTTCTTCAGATTTCCTTCTTCATATTTAGACTAGGTATCCTGGCTGGCTTGAATCCAACGTTCTTGAAAATTGTCCATGATTTTTGTCTTGGGTTGCTCGTCTGCCGCTCCTTCAATAGACAGGTAGGTAGACGATAAGAAAATTGACATTGTCATTCAGTCGCCAAGTCACGTCCGACTCGTCACGACCCCACGGACTGCAGCACGCCAGGCTTCCCCATCCTCCACCAGCCACTAGACAGACAGATAGCCATTGGACCTGCCTCTTGTTCTATCTTCTCTGGCAGTCTTATTCACCAACATAGCTCTATCACTGAAAAATCAGTAATATCAAAATGCTGCTCTCTAGTCCTTACCTCTGTCCTGAACTTCAGATTCAGACTCAACTGCTAAACACATAGTCATCTGCAAGGATACTGCATCATTCATAAATTCACATTTTTATACTTTATGTTACTATAAACATATATTTTCAAAAAAACACATATAGTGCTTTTTATCCTCATAGTTACATTGGGGATTGCACAAAAGGCTATTGTGATTGAACATTTCCTTCTCATTGCCTCCCATAGCATCTTTTGTACAACTATCATACAGTAAATGATTATTCATTTTCCTGCCTGTGTTCCCAGCTACAGAGAATTTTATCTGCAGTGAGCATTATTTCTTATTAATCTTGCGTCCCGACCACCAGAACAGTGCCCAGCACAAAGGAAAAATTCAGTCAGTGTTGACAAATGACCTCCCATAGCATCTTTTGTACAACTATCATACAGTAAATGATTATTCATTTTCCTGCCTGTGTTCCCAGCTACAGAGAATTTTATCTGCAGTGAGCATTATTTCTTATTAATCTTGCGTCCCGACCACCAGAACAGTGCCCAGCACAAAGGAAAAATTCAGTCAGTGTTGACAAATGGATGCATCAATCATGCAGTTTGTGCGACTGACTTTATTATCTTCACCTTTTTCACTGTTTCGATTTTTTAGTTTGGACATCATATAATTATATTTTCCATCTACACCTCATTTGTTGTGAAAGGCACATTTCCCTAAAGCTTACAGCTCACAGTCATATTGTCGGTGGATTGTTTGGAGGTATTAAGAGAGCAGTGATGTCTGTTGTTGTATAATCTTCATGGTAATGATCTAGAGAACAGGCAAAAATTAATTCCTTTTTATTGTCGCAAAGAAGTATAAATATATGGAAGTGTTTGAGCCTCTCAATGACTTGGAACCTCTCACTAATTCTGTGCATCCAGCCTCCCAAAGTGCATGTGGAATTCACAGAGAGGACATGTTTCTGTACTTTTTATAGTACATGCCCTCAAAATTCTTCCTGTAATCTCAGTTCCAGCATTTAAAAATCAGCAATAATTATATAATGTCTCTCACTATTGCTTTATTATTAAGGTAATATACTTTAAATGTTATTTAAAGCATTTTGGAGACATATTAATGAACAGCATGGTTGATGGAAATATGAGAATATCTCTTAATGTTTCTCACTCTTACCAAATAATTTTCCTAATTTTAGCCTTTCATTGTAAGTTGCATTGCCCTGAACCTTTCTTCATTCAGTAAATTTAAAGCCATGGCTATGTGCCAAACACTTTCTGATATAACATTAAAAAAATTTTTTTTAATAATTAATTTTTTAACTTTACAATATTGTATTGGTTTGGCCAATACAATACCTTTGTGAAGCTTACATTCTGTAGATGGTGGTTTAGTTGCTAAATCTTGTCAGACTCTTGTAACCGCATGGACTGCAGTCTGCCAAGTTCTTCTGTGTGTCGGATTCTCCAGGCAAACACACTGGAGTGGGTTGCCATTCCCTCCTCCTGGGGATCTTTCTGAGCCAGGATGGATCCTAGGTCTCCTGCATTGCAGGGGGACTCTTTACCGACTGAGCCAAGAGGGAAGGCCGCATTCAAAAGAGGAAGAGCTCAATAAACAAGGTAATCAAGTAAAAAGCAAGTACATTAAACAATGGAAAGTGCTAGGAATCAAAGTTAAGCAGAGAAGAGGAAGAAGAAGGGTCATGCTTACATTTTGGGTAGAGGGACCACGGTAAGCCTCTCTGTGAATAGGATGTTTAAGTAAAAATCAAGAAAAAAAAGTCACAGCAAAATGCAGAGTTCCAAGGACGAGCATTCCCAACAGAGACAAAAGCAAGCGCAATGGACCTGGGACAGAGTGTACCTGGGGCGCTACAGGAAACACAAGGAAGCCAAGGAAACTGAAGCCCGGGAGGCAGACTGCAGCCCACGGGTGTGTGAGTGCGCACGTGTGGGTGTGAGCAGAACAGAAAAGTGAAAGTGAAGTCGCTCAGTCGTGTCCAACTCCTTGTGACCCCATGGAGAGTTGCCCACCAGGCTCCTCCGTCCATGGGATTCTCCAGGCAAGAGTACTGGAGTGGGTTGCCATTTCCTCCTCCAGGGGATCTTCCCGACCCAGGGATCGAACCCGGGTCTCTTGCATTGCAGGCAGACGCTTTACTGTCTGAGCCAGAGGGGGAGACAGATTGGATGATCTCTTGCGGATCGTGTGAGCACTTTGGCTTTGCTGTGAGAGAGGTGGAAGCTATTGAAAGGTCTCAGGAAGCGATGAGTCTCATCCTTATACTTAGCAGGCTAATCTGGGCTGCGGCACTGAGACTCGACTACGGAACGCTCGCCGTAGAAGCGCCAGGCCAGGCGGGGTCAGCCAGGCCGGGGCGGGCGGCAGCTGGCGCTCGCTAGAGCAGCAGCGGGGGCAGCGATGAGCAGGGAGATGCCGGTGTTCCTTGAGGGTGAAGGCAGGAGTTCTTCCCCCCGACCGGACGGAGTAGATGATAAAGTAGGCATATGATACCGGTTCCCCACCCCTTACAAAGGCTTCCTCACAGGTAAGCAGCATTGTCGGATTTTGCCTAAACCTTTCACCCATTTCTGCAAACAGGCAGTCAGAGAATTTCCAGTTCTAAAACCCATTTGAAAGTCTTCCCCCTTTCCTTCCCATGCCTACTGCTCTACCCACTGACCCACCATATTTCTTCCCTGGCGGCTATGCTAGCCTTTGAATGGGCCTTTCTGTGTCTAGTTTATTTCCTCCCGAATCCGTCCTCTTGCAGGATGCCACAGTCACGCTTCCCGAGCGTGGAGCTGGGTTNCCCACCATATTTCTTCCCTGGCGGCTATGCTAGCCTTTGAATGGGCCTTTCTGTGTCTAGTTTATTTCCTCCCGAATCCGTCCTCTTGCAGGATGCCACAGTCACGCTTCCCGAGCGTGGAGCTGGGTTTTGCTCCTCTGCGTCCGATCCTCGGCAGAGCCACGCGGCGCCACGGCAGGTCACAAAGGCCCTCCTCTTCCATCACCGCCACCCAGGCATCCAGCCGCACAGGCCCGCTCGCCGTTCCCTCCCTTCTGTCCGGTCCACACGTGTATCCGTCTTCCTTTTCTCTCAGTCTGAAGTTCGCTTTGCTTTGATACCGACTTCTCTCTGGCCCAGCCGCGCAGGCTGGAGTAAGACCCCATCAACTCAGCCTTGTGTGCGCAAGGCTCTTGCCCGCGAGCACGCCGGACACCTATGACTGCGTGATGGCTGCTGGCCTGGCCGTCTCCCATTCTGTCTATTTCATCCCATGCTGACTATACACGGCCCTTCCCTGAGAGCCCAGTTGGTAAAGAATCTGCCTGCAATGCAGGAGACCCGGGTTTGATTCCTGGGTCGGGAAGATCTGCTGGAGAAGAGATAGGCTACCCACTCCAGTATTTTGGGGCTTCCCAGGTGGCTCAGCTAGTAAAGAATCCGCCTGCAATGCGGGAGACCTGGGTTCGATCCCTGGGTTGGGAAGATCCCCTGGAGAAGAGANTTGGTAAAGAATCTGCCTGCAATGCAGGAGACCCGGGTTTGATTCCTGGGTCGGGAAGATCTGCTGGAGAAGAGATAGGCTACCCACTCCAGTATTTTGGGGCTTCCCAGGTGGCTCAGCTAGTAAAGAATCCGCCTGCAATGCGGGAGACCTGGGTTCGATCCCTGGGTTGGGAAGATCCCCTGGAGAAGAGAACAGCTACCCATTCTAGTATTCTGGCCCGGAGAATTCCATGGACTCTATAGTCCACGGGGTGGAAAAGAGTTGGACAGGACTGAGCGACTTTCACTTTCACTTTAGTATATAAAAGATGCTTAACAAATATCTGACAGATGTTGAAACATATGCTAAATCCAAAAATGTATTTCATGCCTTTCCATGCTTCCTTCTCCCTGAGCTTATACCTCTTTAAAATTACCTGACAAGAATGTATACGTGTATAAATCTACCACAGTCATTCAGACGGATGCCCCCAGGAAAAGCCCTAAAAAAGTCGCAGCAATTCCCCTTTCTCGTTCCTTGTCCTTTTTTATTCCCTGAAACATTTGTCAGTGTTAAAAACATTACTTAGTAAACCCTCTTCTCTGTCACCGCCTTGCTCTTTCTGTTCGTCCAGGGACTTTTCCTGCCTTCTCTGCCGGTTCCTGGTCCTCTCCTAACAGCGGTCCCCTCCACCGCTCCCCTCGGTTTCTCTGCGGACGCTAAGGACTCCTGCATCCGCAGCTACCGCCTGGCCTCTCACCTAGAACCCCATCCTGTATTTCCGTTTCCTCTCACTCAGGGGCCAGCGTTCACGGCACCTATATCCTCATCCAATTATTCCTTTGTGTCTGAGGTAGCTTCTATTTTTAATTTCTAAAATAGTGTTTGTCTCTTTTAATTCATCCTGTACATCCATCCAGTAAAATAAATGCTCCTTCAGAATCCTCTGTCCTTTCCTGTCTCAACCCTAGAATCAGTCAGTATACTTTCCATCCGCAGAGCGGCCCACCTAGCTCTGCTCCCTCCATCCTCCCCTCCCGGCGCGTTCTGCCTGCGGCTGGAAGGCTAAGCTTAGAGCAGTAGTCCAGTAAATTCCAAACAAATTCTGAAATCTCACTGACTCAGTGTGCCCGCCCTCACGCAGGTGACACTCCAACGTGAGCGTACCCAGGAGGGCACTCTCCATTCAGGAATTTGAGATCGTTTATCTCACCCCTCCACTCACATCTAGATCCTGCGAGTGCCCCCATGCTGCCAGAAGATAGAGAAGCCACACCACCTCTGAACCACTTTGGCAAAGAAGTGACAGGCATCACTTCCACCCAAATGTCATTGGCCAAACCTGTATCATGTAGCTTCACGTTACAGAAGAAAGACTGGGGAGGAAGTCTAGTGCATCCCTATGAAGAACAGAAAATGAATGTTGATATCTATACAGCAGTCTCTGACACATTTATCTTTATGAAATAAGACTCAGAACCTTGACCACAGACAAAGTCTTCCAAAGAGTGAAGTCCCAGTCCTCAGCTTAAGTGTCAAGGCCTGAGCCCTACCTAGCCCAGTTTGATCTCCAAGGAGATCCAACCAGTCCATCCTAAAGGAGATCAGTCCTGAATATTCTTTGGAAAGACAGATGCTGAAGATAAAACTCCAATATTTTGGCCACCTGATGCAAAGAGCTGACTCATTTCAAAAGACCCTGATGCTGGGAAAGATTAAAGGCAGGAGGAGAAGGGGACAACAGAGGATGAGATGGTTGGATGGCATCACCAACTCAATGGACATGAGTTTGGGTAAACTTCAGGAGTTGGTGATGGACAGGGAGGCCTGGTGTGCACCAGTCCATGGGGTCGCAAAGAGTAGGACATGACTGAGGGACTGAACTGTACTGTAGCCTACGTATGCCATAGAGAGGCTCTTCTGCCTGTTTTAAGATCTGACCCCAAAGAGTGAAAGAAGTCGCTCAGTCGTGTCCGACTCTTTGCAACCCCATGGACTGTAGCCCACCAGACTTCTCCGTCCATGGGATTCTCCAGGCAAGAATACTGGAATGGGTTGCCATTTAAGTTCTACCAATTTTTAAGAGACTGTTGAACTATTCAAAGCAACTATATCAGTGGCATTGTAGATGTTTTCTTTTAACACCACGGGGTACTTCAGAACAAACAGCCCTGCTAAACGCTACTATGTAAAACACCAGTCCACTGACTACCACCTGCGACAGGGTAACTGGACCACTTCATTTCCAAGCTCATCACCGAGGCTGTCTTGACACAGCAACATCGTATGAGAAAGCTGCCGCCAGATCA
Organism: Oreotragus oreotragus; assembly: GCA_006410675.1. Lineage (NCBI taxonomy): Eukaryota > Metazoa > Chordata > Mammalia > Artiodactyla > Bovidae > Oreotragus > Oreotragus oreotragus. Next base: position 203,999 of record SJYX01013250.1, on the reverse strand, counting down.
GCCACGCAGTCATGTCCACTCTAAGTAAGGTGACAGACATACTCAGATTCACACAGCCATCATTTTATTATTTCCATTCAACTAAGTTATTAAGGAGTTAGATCCGAATCTGAACCAGATAAATCCTACCCTTACAGGCCACATGAATCTGCTTCTATTTTTACAGAAGAACAAAGCACAAATCCCAACTATCTGTCACTTAAAAAAAAAAAAAAAGGAATTGTATCACTGTTGGTCAAGGATATAAACATTGCAGCAGGAGATACGCCCTGGCTTGCAGATGCTGCAAACTGCCAGTGTTCTCTGCTTTACACCAGCCTCTCTTTGCAGCATCCACTCTGGAATGCAGTCGAAACAATGGAAGTTGAGAGGAGGTATTCTGAAGGCCAAGTGACATTCAGCCACACAATCACTCAATTGAATGAACAGAATTACAGTTTTTGCAACTGGAAGGCTGTCGCTCAAAGTGACACCTGGCCTTTTGCTCATTGGACAGTCCATGCGTGTAATATAATAGCCCCTCCAATTGTTGGCAGGAATAGAGCAGGTGATGGAGGCAGCTTTTGCCTGAATTCCAAAGAGCAGGAAAATTTCAGTGTTAGCTTCTGTGATTTGCATTACCAGTGGTGTCACAAGTGACAATGAAATCTCATACTCACTAAAGAGGAGATAAACAAATACATTCTTATGATTTTTAGCTCTGCAGAGGCAGTCTCCGTTATTTTTTGGTGGGAAGTGGGGAATAAGAACTAAGATGATTTCCCTAACTACACATCTAGAAGGAAATGTTATCCTAAATATTTAGAAAAGTAGACCTCATTAGACATGAGAGAGGCCAAGATCTCTGTGTGTGTGTGCAGAAAATATTTGAAATCAGCCTTGCAAATGGACTTAAGTTCACTCTTAGCACACAGTCATACCTGTTGACCACCACTAGCCTGGCAGGAAGGACATCAGAAACCAAGTAGAAAACCTTTAAAATGCAGAGTTATCAATACGCCCAATACTGTTGATAGCTATTAGGGATGACAGCGCTAGATCACTCTAGTCAAATCTGGCCCGTCTAATTTGACGTGTTCTGCAGTTCAGTCTAAAACTGATACTAGCAATCAAGAAAGAGAAGCGCTGGAAACGATAGGAACCCGTTACGCTGCATTCTTCCTGTGTGCCGGGGATTCCAACAAGCATTGTATAATCACGCTCATTTAACACTCTCAGAAACTCTGTTAAATAAAGATCACGTCTCCTCTTTTAGAGAAAGTATCTTAAGGCTCAGAGAGTTGTGATTGTCCTGAGGTCGCACAACTCTTAAAAAGAGGAACTGAGCCCTGAAGAATTGATGCTTTTGAACTGTGGTGCTGGAAGAGACTCTTAAGAGTCCCTTGGACTGCAAGGAGATCCAACCAGTCCATCCTAAAGGAGACCAGTCCTGAGTGTTCACTGGAAGGACTGATGCTGAAGCTGAAACTCTTCAACTCTTAACACTTTGGCCACCTGATGCAAAGAACTGACTCATTTGAAAAGACCCTGATGCTGGGAACAATTGAGGGCAGGAGGAGAAGGGGACGACAGCAGATGAGATGGCTGGATGGCATCACCGATTCAATGAACATGGGTTTGAGTGAACTCCCGGAGTTGGTGATGCACAGGGATGCCTGACTTGCTGCGGTTCATGGGGTCACAAAGAGTCAGGCACAACTAAGCGACTAAAATGGACTGATGTCACTCGTAACAATAAGGAAAAAGACATAGTCACTTAATTATTTCCTTCATGAGGCTGACAGCTACTGGAAGTTCTTGCTAAAGCAACAAGAGCAAAAATGAGGTCATCTCTTATTGTTCTTCAGTTGCTAAGTTGTGTCCAGCTCTTTGCAACCCCCTGGACTGCAGCACAGCTGGCTTCCCTGTCCTTCACTAGCTCAGACTCCTGTCCATTGAATCAGTGGTGCCATCCAATCATCTCGTCCTCTGTCATCCCCTTCTCCTCCTGCCTTCAATCTTTCCCAGCATCAGGGTCTTTTCCAATGAGTCAGTTCTTCTCATCAGGTGGCCAAAATATTGGAGCTTCAGCTTCAGCATCAGTCTTTCCAACGAATATTCAGGGTTGATTTCCTTTAGGATTGACCAGTTTGATTTTCTTGCAGTCCAAGGGACTCTCAAGAATCTTCTCCAGCACCACAGTTTGAAAGGATCACTTCTTCAGCACTCAGCCTTCTTTATGGTCCAACTCTCACATCTGTACATGGCTACTGGAAAAACCATAGCTTTGACTATACAGACTTTTGTTGGCGAAGTGATGTCTCTGCTTTTTAACACACTGCCTACCTAGGTTTGTCATAGCTTTTCTTCCAAAGAACAAGGGTCTTTAAATTTCATGGCTGCAGTCACCATATGCAATGATTTTGGAGCCCAAGAAAATAAAGTCTGTCACTGTTTCCATTGTTTCCCCATCTATATGCCATGAAATTATGGGACAGGATGCCATGATATTTGTCTTCTGAACCTTGAGTGAAAAAAGTCAACTTTTTCACTCCTCTTTTGACTTTATCAATAGGCTCTTTAGTTCCTCTTCACTTTTTATCATTAGGGTAGGATCATCTGAATGTCTTGGGTTGGTATATTTCCCCTGACAACCTTGATTCCAGCTTGTGCTTCATCCAGCCCAGCATCTCTCATGACGTACTCTGCATATAGTGAAAAAAGCAGGGTGACAATATGTAGTCTTGACATACTTCTTTCCCAGTTTGGAACCAATCTGTTCCATATCTGGTTCCAGCTGCTGCTTCCTGGCCTGCATACAGGTTTCTCAGGAGGCACGTCAAGTGGTCTGGTATTCCCATCTCTTTCAGAATTTTCCATGGTTGGTTGTGATCCACACAGTCAAAGGCTTTAACATAGTCAATAAAGCAGAAGTAGATGTTTCTCTGGAATTCTCTTCCTTTCTCTATGATCCAACAGATGTTGGCAATTTGATCTCTGGTTCTTCTGCCTTTTCTAAATCCAGCTTATACAACTGGAAGTGCTCAGTTCATGTACTATTGAAGCCTAGCTTGAAGGATTTTAAGTATTACCTTGCTAGCATGTGAAATGAGCTCAGTTGTATTGTTTTCCTCTATTTCTTTGCATTGTTCACTTAAAAAGGGTTTCTGATCTCTTCTTCCTATTCTTTTGAACTCTGCTTTCAGATGGGTATATCTTTTCCTTTTCCTTTGCCTTTCACCTCTCATCTTTTCTGAGCTATTTGTAAGGCCTCCTCAGACAGTAATTTTGCCTTCTTGCATTTCCTTTTCTTGGGGCTGGTTTTGATCCCTGTCTCCTGTACAATGTTACGGACATCTCTCCATAGTTCTTCAGGCACGCTGTCTATAAAATCTAATCCCTTGAATCTATTTGTCACTTCCACTGTAGAATCATAAGAGATTTGATTTGGGTCATACCTGAATGGTCTAGTGGTTTTCCCTACTTCCTTCAATTTAAGTCTGAATTTGGTAATAAGGAGTTCATGATCTGAGCCACAGTCAGCTCCTGGTCTTGTTTTTGCTGACTGTATAGAGCTTCTCCATCTTTGGCTGCAAAGAATATAGTCAGTCTGATTTTGCTGTTGACCATCTGGTGATGTCCATGTGTAGAGTCTTCTCTTATGTTGTTGGAAGAGGGTGTTTTCTATGATCAAAGCATTCTCTTGGCAAAACATCGTTAGCCTTTGTCCTGCTTTATTTTGTATTCCAAGGCCAAACTTGCCTGTTAGTCCAGGTATCTCTTGACTTCCTCATTTTGCATTCAAGTCTCCTATGGTTAAAAAAACATCTTTTTAGGGGGGAGGTGTGTGGTGGGGTGTTAATTCTAGAAGGTCTTGTAGGTCCTCATAGAACCGTTCAGCTTCAGCTTCTTCAGCATTACTGGTTGGGGCATAGACTTGGATCACTGTGACACTGCATAGTTTGCCTTGTAAATTAGCTGAGATCACGCCTTTGTTTTTGAGATTGCATCCACGTACTGTGTTTTGGACGTCTTTTGTTGACTGTGATGCTTTCTTCAGCCTACTGCCAATAAACCAAATGCTTCCAAAGTTTTATTCCTGGCCCTCGAAACTGTCTTGCAAATACCTGTTGAATTCATGCATCAAAGAAAAGTTAATATGCTTTCATAATTTGTTACCTTTAAGAGACGTGTTAATATATTTTATTTTTTTAAATGAAACAAAACAGATGTACTACCTTAGGACACCTAACACAAAATCTTTTCTAAGACAAAATCTAGTCTCTCTAAAACAAGGAAACTGATTAACATAACAAGTCTAAGTTAAAAGTAAGAAACTGGAATTTAGTCCAGTCTGTTGCATGCTTTTTAATAGGACAAGTCATTTTATTGTCTGTACACCTAATGATCACAATAGGAATATTGTTCCTACTTGCCAACCTCAAAGTATTTCATAGAACCATTTGACTTCATTCTTTGGCAATAGTGCTTGGGGCAGACTTGGATTACTGAGATCAGTCTGTTTTTGAGACTACACCCTAGTACTGCATTTCAGATTATTTTGTTGACCATGGTGGCTACTCCGTTTCTTCTAAGGGACTCTTGCCCACAGTAGTAGATACAAGGGTCATCTGAATTAAATTCACCCATTTTATTTAGTTCACTGATTCCTAAAATGTCGATGTTCACTCTTGCCACCTCCTGTTTGACCACTTCCAATTTACCTTGATTCACGGACCTAACATTACAGGTCCCTGTGCAATATTGTTCTTCACAGCATCAGACTTTCCTTTTCCCACCAGACATATCCGCAACTGAGTGTCATTTCTGCTTTGGCTCAACATCTTCATTGTTTCTGGAGCTATTTCTCCACCCTTCCTGGTAGCATATCTCTTGCCCTCCGAATTTTGGAGCAGCCTTTGTGTGCTGAGGTCTGCAAAGCCCTGAGACATGAGAAGCTAGAGAACCAAAGCAACTCTTCTTATGATCACCATGGCACTCCTGGAACAGACAAGGGGGCGAGTCTCTAAACTAATTGTAAGCAGCTTCTTCAGGGCTTTGTTATTGTTACTTTGCAATCTGCTCATCCCTTGCTAGGAAGACCTTATTTTCTGGGAGCTTAGACTCCGTGAAATTGGAGCATAACTATATCATTCAAGCTGCCCAAATCCTGCCAGCAGTTCAGATCGAAACTTACTTTTTTGTGTTCCTGGAGGTTTGCTAGAGTTGCTTCTTTTTCCTCCAGAAAGAATTGTGATGTCTCCTTGGTTTAGTTACAGACTCCGAAAGGTATTAAGTCAATTGGCTTTGAATCCCAGCTTGACTGTGCTTTGATTTACTGCCCCCTGGTGGATGGCCCCCAGTCCCAATTGCTTCAGTCCCATTTTTTTTTTTTTAATTTAATCACTAAGTCCTGTCCAAATCTTTTGTGATCGGATAGTCGATGGGGTCGCTAAGAGTCAGACAAGACTGAGCGACTTCACTTTGACTTTTCACTTTCATGTATTAGAGAAGGAAATGGCAGCCCACTCCAGTGTTCTTGCCTGGAGAATCCCAGGGACGAGGGAGCCTGGTGGGCTGCCGTCTACGGGGTCGCACAGAGTCGGACACGACTGAGGCAACTTAGCAGCAGCAGCAGCAGCAGACATATATAGCCCGCCAGGCTTCTCTGTCCATGGAATTTCCCAAGCAAGAGTACTGGTGTGGATTGCCATTTCCTCCTGCAGGAGGTCTTCCCAACTGAGGGACTGAGCTCTCACCTCTTGCATTGGCAGGCAGATTCTTTACCACTGAGCCACCTGAGAAACCTCAGTGCTGAGGTCTAAATATTTTCCTCTTGTTGATTCATAGTTGTCAGTTCAAAATGTGCATCTCAGCTCTTCTCTATGGCAGCTCCTGGTGAGTGTGAATCTATGGATCCCCTGCATGCCTGGAGACTCTGAGTTAGCTTCCCTGCTCTGAGGCTGTTTATCTTTGTTCCTTTTCAGTGGCCCTTCTAACCACATTTAGAGACCTTTACTCCAGTCCCTGGCACAGTACCGCCCATGAATTTCACAAGTTTCTAGGAAAGCTGGCTTCTACCCATGGGCTCAAAGCTTGCTTAATCCGAGTCCCACAGTTGCAGCCAAGTCCTCAGAGATTTGTTCTTGTCCAGTGAGATAATGCAAAGGCTTTGAATGAGCCCCAGCAGGCTGTCACTGACATCGTCTCCCTTTCCAAGAATAACTCCAATTTCCTCATCAAGGGCGTCCATCAAGTCAAAGTTAAAAATCAATTTTGAGCCTGTTTGTTCACAAGGGAATTTGGGGGCACTTCCTTTGTTGATGCCCAACCATTAATCTCAAACCAGCCAACGTGAGGCTACAGAACAAAGCCTGATAGCACCAAATCCATGCCTTCCGGAAGACTGTATTATTATACATAACAGAAGGAACCTGTGGTCTCCTGCACTCTCCTCTGTCTTACCTCGTGTTTCTTCCCAGCAGCTCACCCCTCTGTGATCACTGCCTGAAGTTCCAGCTGTTGGATACTCCTTCTTAGCTTCCTATTTTCTTTCTGATGATCTTCTCAAGACCTTCCAGAGGCTTTACATCCTAGAAGATAAAAGACTGAGTCCTTTCAGTTAGCCCTTCTTCTCCTGATCATTTTGGCCACTCCATTAGCACACGTTTGCATCTAAGTTCTTCTTGGGCAATATGTGTGTTGATACATGTCAATTCTTGTTTTTGATCTAGTTCTATAACCACATCTCTCCCAAACCTCTGTGTTTATCTTTCCCTACGATGGCTGTATTCATAAGGCAAATATATACACAATAGGAGCAGCAGCATTCCTATATGTCTGTGTTTTGTGAAGTCGCGTTCAGTTGAAATAACCATGCATTCCAAGTTTCTTAGTACTCATTTCCATGTATTTCCAAAACATGGATAGTCATAGTGGAAAGTACACTTTTAACTTAAGTACAGGGTAATGGTTTGGATGCAAAATCCCATATATAGTCCAAATATAGCCCACGCCCACTTGGACCAGTTTCTGTAGAGCTTTGTGTTCAGTGAAACAACAGTCTGGCCACAGTATTGACCTGCTGTATGATGTAGATCTGGACTGTGAGTTGCTTTCATGGGTAATGTGGACAATTTACACAAAATTTCTCAGAAATTCATCTTAATTATTATTTTCTGACATGCTTTTTCCACCCCATTTCTCCCTTTCGTGGAAATCGCCTCTTAACTATCTCCCCATGGTCAGTTCCTGCCTTGTAGCCCCCCTTCCTACCCTGCCCACTGTGGCTTGCACATCTACAACCCCCAGCCTGTGAATCTCTAGACCATCTGCAGTCCCCTTAGCACAGAATTTGTCTCTGCTCAGAGTGTTTTTCTCATTAAAACAGCTCTCACGGAAATTACATTGCATAAAAACACAAATTCTCCACCTTGTTACACTTGCCATTTATGAAGTGTACAAATTCACCTAACCCCCAGCCGCTGAAATTATTCTACAAATAGAAATTATTTTCAATCATTTCCTCTGGATGATGCATTCTTATTTTAAGCTACGAAATCAATTTAAGATTGTCCTAGATGAGGAAAATATCATAACAAATAGTTGGCAACAAGCTTACTCTATCATTGGCGGGGGGGTGGGGAATGAAAATGCAAAAGCTATACTTAGATGAATAGACAATTTTGGAGCATAATAATTATCTTGCTTAGAAAATGTATGTGGGGGTATGTGTATGTATTTTACTAATACAGAGAATCTCTTGAAGTATTGATAGCCACATTCTGTTTGTTCACTGACACATTTGGGAATACTTGTGCCTAGTGCTGTATTCTTGACTCTCCCCAGCATTTGATGGCCCTGAGGACCAATTTTCAGAGACCAATGCATCTTGTCGGACTGGGTCTGAGGCTAGAATCTGAGAAGAATACTAAAGACTTTGATGGATTATCACTAAAATTGAACTGTGCTGAAAAGTTATAAATCTTCAACTTCCCTCAGGCTTAGATGGGACTGATTACTAGAAGGATCATCAAAGTCACCAAGCTGTCCTGAGTCCTAAAAAGTACATTAAAAAGGGCATCATCTACCAAAAATGTAAACAAGTATAATACACATTGCAGGCATATGAAGTTCAGGCACTAATCATTTTAGATAAATGATAAACAAATGATGAGTTACGTGTAAATCAACAGTGTTGTCAAAACATTGCCCTTTTAATCCCAGATAAATGATGAAGTTTATAAAAAGAGATTTTTGAGGGTTGTGGAAGATTGTTTAAACATACGTGGAAAGTGGTTTAAGTGCTAATCCATTGCCATTTATGTAAACTGCATTTCTATCATCAGTCTTTGCTGCATAAAATTGCCTCATCATTTTGTAAATCCATAGACCTAGTTGAAACTAGTCCCTGCTGGAAACAGATTTTTCACATTAAGCTTGAACATTTAAAACTCCCCTCTGCATACACATAGTGACACAGTCTTGAAAACCTCGGCTCAAGACACGACAGACTTTAAACGCTTCCCAATTTTTATAGGGTGTCACTCTCTATCCAACTCTAAAAGATCTAACGACACAGACATGCTTCCACATCAAGATGTTTCACGAGATACTTTATAAATGAATCTGGATTCCACTGAAGCTGTGACGCATCTGCTCTGTTTTACCAATGAAGAACACAAACGTGTGGATGGTTTCAGTCCAAACCCCTTCTTGCAAACAAGAAGGAAATGCAGAATGTTCAGCTAATTGCTAAGAGGAAATCCATATGTGTTATTTGCTTTCAATGAAAGGACAGGTCCTCTCGCTATTTAATTGATGAAATGTAGTACACAAAACTGACAATGATTAATACCATTCTAAGATGCCATTTTAAGAGCTGTAAGTGTAACGCTCTGGTATATGTTCTTTGACATTTACATTGCTATTTGCTAGGTATAAAATCTAGCTCTAGCCTTAAGCATTTATACTGGGGGAAAAATGTTAAGTAATTTCAAATGGCAATTTCTTCCTGGGGAGCCAATCTTGAAACAGCCAGGAGCCGATCACTTTTCGTCCCAGATTCCCTTGCTACAAACAAATAAGCAAACATCATGCTACGAACTCATCTAAAAATTATTATCCAGCACCCAGAAGACAGTTTGTGTGATTTCCCTTTGATTTGCCTCTTCCCGTAAAGAGGCCAGCCGGGCATAAAATGCCCAAACCTAAGAGGCCAGGAGTGAAGTGGTAGAATCCTTACCAGGCTCCTCTGTCCATAGGCCAGCCCCCACAAAGGCACACGGAACCCAGCTGGGAAGTCTGAACCCCAGTGAGCCTCCAGGTGATACACAGTGGCTCTCGAGGTTCCTTATTCAGTGTCGGCTCGAAAGGAGGGAGGTGGGGCTCAAGCCTGGGTTTTCTTTTATAATCTCCAGCCCCAAGAAGGATATGAAGGGCTTGATTTGTCTTCCAAGGATTCACAGTTCATTGTACTCAAGCTTTCCACAGTCCTGTGGCCTCTCAGAGGCCCCTCCCCGCACCTCTCCCCTCTGCATCACTGCCATCCTGAATCTCATAACTAACAGACAGCAAAGTCGCTCTTCTGCCTCTGTTTTAGACGCTATTCCTGATCCCACAAGTATTCAGACCCCAGAATCTTACAGAAACAAACCATTCGAAATAAGCCCAACAGACCCTAGTGACTGAGCGTCTTGACTAGTGCCAGAGAGCCTGCTGACACCGCCGTTGGCTGCTCCATGCCCTGCCTCACAGGGAGAGGAAGGCAAGCACCACCCGTGTCAATGCTTTCAGGAGTCAAGCAGGTAAGCACAACGGGGAGGAGAGCGCGCTGACGGGAGCGTAACGTTAAAGTCTTCAAAAGCTGCCTTCAAAGAGGCAACACTGCAAATAGGTTGAGTTGGCAATTAACGCTGGCCTCAGTTACAGGGTCGGGCAGGACTTAGCCCCTGAATAACAGCCACAGTTACAGGAAGGTCACGGGGATTCACAGAGCCTGTGGCATGCCTGTCCACCTAAAAGTGTCAGCAGTTATTCAGCTCTGACCAGTGGTCTTGTAAGCAAAACTATAGGCCCAGTATTGCCAGGCCTTGCAGTTTCCCATTGAGCTGGGAGTCAAGATTTTTATGTGAATTTTCCCAAATTTTACGTTTTTTGAAGCGATGACAACTAAGTCAACTGAGAGAGAGAGAAAAAAAAGTCACTTGGTGAATTTATAAATGTTCAAGCTAAAATCCCATTTGTGACCAAATCAGGTCCAAACACTGAGAGTTTTCACCCCTACTCTTCGCAACATACAGAATTTAAAAAAAAAAAAAAAATCTGATTTTAATTCAAGCACAAGATCCATTGCTACTTAAACTAAGGTTTTGATCCTGAGAAACTTCCAAAAGTTGAACCTGGAGTTCTGCTACCCACGTCTGCCCCGACATCTCCTGTCAGAACCAGACTCTGTGAAAACCTAAAGGAAGTGAATTCTCAGGTCGCCTCCCATTCACCTTGAGCACCGGAGGGTGGACTCCACGCTCTCCAAGATAAATACCCATAACCAACCTCCCCCTACTCATGTCTTCAGCCATCCAGAGAACAAATCATAAGGAAAGATGAAAGCCAGTTGGGTTGTGCTGACAGTGAAAATCAGAAATGGCAGTGATGGCCCCGTAAGCATTTTGAGACCTGGAGAAACAGAAGGATTAGTCCAGGAGCAGTGAAAGCAGCGCCACGGTGGGAACGGAAGCCCTTGAACAGCTACCTGGCACTGATGGGACACCGGTGCTTTCACGGGCCACCAACCAGCTGAGCCCTCCTCCTGCTCTCGATGCCGCGGCACACAGGACCGTTTCTAACCCACAGCGTGCTTGTGTTTCCTACCCTAGCCTGCTTTACTGCCTCAGGGTCCCCAACACTGACACACACACACTCTCACCCCAACCACATTCTGAGTTCAAGAACTGAGCGGCCCACTTTCCAAAAGCCGACAGAAGCCTTCTATGCCAGTTTCAGCTCGGCTCTGAAGATGCTGACCAGGGGGAAAAGTAAGGTTCTTCATCCAAAACCTCCTTGCTACTGGGAGGGCCATAGACGGCCAGCTGTCTTGTGCCAGCCCCTTTATGATATTTCTTTGACAGATCAATATCAAACCAAACAGCTATAGGCCAACCAATTAAAAACAAAAACACAAAAACGGAGAGCAAGATTCATGCCTGCTGGTGAAAACTTCAGCAGGCCTGTGGGTAACGTGAGGATGACAAGCTGGCAGCCCACAGTCTTTTTGAAGTGAAGAGCAAACAAGCTGAGGATTTTTATACTACGGACTTTGTCCAGTAATTCAACCAGGAGCTTTACCAATACAGCTGCTTCCAAAAGCTAAAACACGTGGGACTCAAAAAGCACTGCAACTTAAAGCAAACAAGATTTGCAGCCAGGACCAGCCTTCCCAGCAGCTGAAGGGTAGACACGCTCTGCCACTAAAAACAATGCAGGGGCTAGATTGTGAATGTCTACCAGACAGACCAAAGTAAACGATCACGGACAATGATAAACTGTAAAATGAACAGCTTCAAGAACTGATCATCAGTGTGGGAAGTAACAGCTACAAAAAACTCTCTGTGGGTGGAGCAGAAGGGTCAGGAGGGACATCTGGGAAAGAGGAACGTCAGATATGAAAATAATGCTTAAAGGAAAAACAAATGAAGATGCCACAGTTATTGTCCTGCGAAATGGGCAGCTTCCTCTCCCCCTCTTCTCAGGCTTCCCAAGTGGCAGCAGTGGTGAAGAACCCGCCTGCCAGTGCAGGAGGCATAAGAGACGCAGGTTCGATCCCTGGGTCGGGAAGATCCCCTGGAGGAGGGCCTGGCAACCCACTCGAGTATTCTTGCCTCGAGAATCCCACAGACAGAGGAGCCTGGTGGGCTACAGTCCATGGAGTCGCACAGAGTCAGACACGACTGAAGCAATTCAGCACAGCACTACTCTTACTCAGAAAATGTATATATATATCTCAAGTTCAACAAAGATAAATAGACTCCCACAGTACAGGAATATACAGTTCTCAAGTCTGCATTCAAAACAAAGGTTACTGTTTCCATTCTTTTTACTGCTCCTCACAGCTTTGTTTATCTCCACAACCCCTTTACAAGGGCCCACATCCCCTAATGGCATATCAGCCTTCAGCCCAGTTGAGTCTGAGCCTTCAGGGGAACAAGAGGCTAAAGAGTCCCTACCCTTTCTGTTGAAGAGAAATTGCTCCTGTCAAAACAGGAGATCATAAATATCACAAATCAATCAATAAATTCCCAAATATTATGCTGTCACTGCCCAGAGGCCAAATACTAGGCTAAGGAAATGGGCTGAAGAAAAGGCTTGAATTTCTCTTGCAAAACGGCTCACGGATCTCTCTCATGAGAAGGAGAAGCTCATATGCTTTCAACAGGTGGCCCCGAAAAGCTTTTAACCTACTGGGCAACTCAGTGGAGTGTGCTAAAGTGTAGGTAGATTAGGAGGGCGTAAAGGGCTATTTCGGCCAGAAGGGCATTCTTCTGGGGGTGTAATTTCTGCTCGTACATCTATCTATACGATAGATTCCCCATTACAGTAATTATTATGAATTATAGATAGGCACTGTGTGCAATGCTCTGCTCTCCATTTCCCACAAATCAAATCACCCAGGGTTATATTGGATTGTGGGCATATTTAGAAAATCCTTTTATGGTTGTTTGTTAAGCTTCCTTCTGCCAGGAGGCTCCAATCTTTCCTTTGACTAGATGCCCCGAAAGAGCTGGCAGAGAAGGGCTGGTGTGGGCTGGGGTGGACAGGGCCGCCGAGTCACCACCCAGGCCGGCATGAGGGCTCATAAGCCATCTTGCGAGGACACAGCTGACCCTTAAATCTGGGCACATAGACATGAATCTGCCACGGGTGTACATGAACTCCCAAAACCAATAGAGTACTGTAAAGTAAAATAAAGTAAAATGGAAGCTCTAAAAAAAAAAAAAAAAATCTGGGCACATAGTGTGTGCTAAGGGTTACTCATCAAACATCTTCATAGGCTATTTTCTCAAGGAGGCCACCAGGAAAAATAGCTTCTACTGAAAAGGGTTTCAAAACTGGACTCCCCAGACAATAAGAGCTCTTTTCCTCAGGTGCTTGACAAGGGCTCAGATGAGCTGTACCTGCCATTAAGGGGGGCGGAGGGGAAGGTACCCACAAATTAGGTTATACCTGCACATGGTTCTTGCTATGAAAAATTAATCCCCAAATATTTAAACCCCTCAATCAACTTATCAAAGCCAATTCTGGGTACCTTCTCAGCCTTTTAGATCATAATGATAGGTAGTATGTATGTGTGAAGGTCAGAAGTCCGCCAATAACCTGTAAAATCTTTATACTTTTAAGGAGTTGCAAGGCCTGGAGCTACAGAGTAGGAAAAACCCTAAGCTAAAGTACCCACTATTTCCTGCCCTTTCTATAAGTAGTTCCAGATATAAGATGCTCTCATCAAAATTTATATCCCTCCCCCTAGGACTATTTTATAGGTGACAGTTGATTGTCACTTGGAATAAATCTTGCTCTGGTGTTAATGACTGGCTGAGCTATCCTATAATGAAAATAGCTAACATTTATTCAGGGCTTACGGTGTGCTAGGGACTGCACTTCATGCTGTATATGTGTTGTTTCACTTAATCTTCTCAACAACCTAGTGAAGTTAGCATTCAGTCAGTTCAGTTCAGTCATTCAGTCATGTCCACCTCTTTGCAACCCCATGGACTGCAGCATGCCAGGCTTCCCTGTCCACCATCAATCCCCAGAGCTTACTCAAAATCATATCCATTGAGTCAATTATGGATACAACCATCTCATCCTCTGTCTCCCCTTTTCCTCCTGCCTTCAGTCTTTCCCAGCATCAGGATCTTTTCCAGTGTGTCAGTTCTTCCTATCAGATGGCCAGAGTACTGGAGTTTCAGCTTCAGCATCAGTCCTTCCAATGAATATTCAGGGCTGATTTCCTTTAGGATGTACTGATTGGATCTGCTTCCTGTCCAATGGACTCTCAAGAGTCTTCTCCAACACCACAGTTCAAAAGCATCAATTCTTCGGTGCTCAGCCTTCTTCACAGTCCAACTCTCACATCCATACATGACCACTGGAAAAACCATAGCCTTGACTAGACGGACCTTTGTTGGTAAAGTAGTGTCTCTGATTTTGAATATGCTGTCTAGGTTGGTCATAGCTTTTCTTCCAAGGAGTAAGCGTCTTTTAATTTCATGGCTGCAGTCACCATCTGCAGTGATTTTGAAGGTTAGTAATAGTACTTATCATTCCCATGGGATAGGGAGCTAAATGCCACTTTCTTAAATTTGCTCTTAAGAAGTGAGCTCAAATCCAGACCAGTGGCTCTAGAACCAGAATACTTCATCTTCTTTGTAACAGGTTACACTCCATAGTGATAAACTGGGCATCATCTACATAATTGTTTAAGTATTGTTATCTTGGGCCATTAATTCTGGTATCTTCCCTGTCCCTCATCTGTAAACCTGAGGAATTTAACTGTCCCAGAGGTTTTCAAGATTGGTCAAGCTCCCTTTGGCCTGATTGGGCAGAAGTGGAAGATGAGGCTGGAAGGATAGCAGGGTTCTCTATTCCCTCTCCCAGTTTCAACCTCAATACTTCTGCCTTTTTATGTGTGAGATTTAGGCATAAAAGTTATTTTGCAAGAAGGTTCTGAGTGTTTAAACCTTTTGAAACTCATGAGTCTAGAACAGAGATCATGAACTGCTCAACTGTGATCTAAATGCAGCCTGGAGTGTTTGGGATTTTTTTGAGGGGAGGGGTCACTCCAAAGGCTCTTGTTTTCCTCTATCTTGATGTATTCTTGCCACCTCTTCTTAATCTTTTCTGCTTCTTTTAGGTATTTACCATCTCTGTCTTTTATTGTGCCCATCCTGACACGAAATGTTCCCTTGATGTCTCCAATTTTCTTAAAATGATTTCTAGTCTTTTCCATTTCATTGTTTTCCTCTATTTCTTTGCATTGTCCACTTGCTATTCTCTGGAACTCTGCATTCACTTGGGTATATATTTCCTTTGCTCCCCTACCTTCTGCCTCTTTTCTCTTCTCAGATCTTTGCATAGCCTTCTTAGACAACCACTTTTCTTTCTCATATTTCTTTTTCTTGGGAACGGTTTCGGTCACTGCCTACCATACAGTGTTGCGAAGCTCTGTCCATAGTTCTTCAGGCACCCTGTCTATCACATCTAATCCCTTGAATCTATCCATCACCTCCACTGTATAATCACAAGGGATTTGATTTGGTCATACCTGAATGGCCTAGAGGTTTTCCCTATTTTGTTTAATTTAAGCCTGAGTTTTACAATTAGGAGCTAATGATCTGAGCCATCTGAGTCAGTTCCCAGTCTTGTTTTGCTGACTGTATAAAACTTCTCCATCTTTAGCTATAAAGAATATCATCAGTATGATTTCAGTATTGACCACCTGGTGATGTCCATGTGTAGAACTGTCTCTTTTATTATTGGAAGACGGTCTTTGCTATGACCAGTGTGTTCTCTTGACAAAACTCTGTTAGCCTTTGCCCTGCTTCATTCCATACTCCAAGGCTAAACTTGTCTGTTACTCCAGGTGTCTCTTGACTTCCTACTTTTGCATTCTAGTCCCCTATGATGAAAAGGACATCTTTTGTGGATGTTCGTTCTAGAAGGTCTTGTAGGTCTTCATAGAACTGTTCAACTTCAGCTTCTTCAGCATCAGAGGTTGGGGCATAGACTTGGATTACAGTGATATTGAACGGTTTGCTTTGGAAATGAACTGAGATCATTCTGTTGTTTCTGAGACTGCACCCAAGTACTGCATTTTGGACTCTTTTGTTGACTATGAGGGCTACTCCATTTCTTCTAAGGGATTCTTGCCCACAGTAGTAGATACAATGGTCATCTGAATTAACACATACTTAAAATTTAGACTTTTTTAAACATACAAATTGAGCCTGTCTTGAAAAATTAGATGTGCAAGCGTGAGACAGACCTGCCCAAAAAGCACACTGGATGGGATGGCATTCTGCAGTGCCACACAGCTCCGACTCAGCCCACTTCACTCCCAATATCCTTAACCAAACCCTGTAGACATTTGCATTTACAAATCTAATCTAGATAATCTCCAAGTCCTTCCTAGTCCTAAATATATTTCTAACTGAATTATAAGCTTCTAAATGAAAATACTTTTTCTTATGCATACTCAGTATTCCTCACACTTCTTACCACCATTTCCCTCATCCCCACCTCCATCTCCATGTGCACACACACACACAGACGTGTGTGCACACATGCGCACTCACAATGTTCAACATGTAATAGAGGTTCAATAATTGGTTTTTGTGTTGAAAAATGGCTTTCTATAGCATACCACTCAGTCATACTTACATTTTCCTAAAGAATCGTGAGCCCCCAGTTTCTTAGCTCAAAGAAATGCATTTCTAATGGTGTGTTTCATCATGCTGTATGTCAGGCAAGCCTGCAAAGAAATTCTGAGGTTGAAGGATTCTGTTTGTAAAGCAATTTGTTCCAATAATAAAGACGTACTCTGGTGCCTTAATTAATTGGAGCTTATTATAAGGGTATTCAACAACACAAAAAGGTATTGTGAAACACCTTCAGAGTTGAGGATATTTGGGAATAAGAAAAATCCGACATGGCTGTGGTGGCCACTGACCTTCCCGGCCCTTGACTAGGAAGACTTGGCCCCTGGCCTCTCTGGCGGTGACTCAGCTCCTTCCCAGCTGCATCTGCTGCTCTCCCTGCTGTTAATTAGCCACCCCGCCCTCTCCTCTCTCTCATTTCTTTTCCAGTTTCTGCTTGCTCATAAGTTCTGTTTACTTTTACCACTGGTTTACTCATCTCTCTTGCTGCCACAAGGCCTCTTCTTGTGGTTCTTCTCAGCTTATGTTCCCTCCTCAAACCGACTACTTGATTCCCTCCCCAGAAGCTCCAGCTCAAATTCCTGAGCTCGAACAACTGACCCAGCTCATCACCATTTTGCCTGTTCAGGCAGTTCTTCATGCCAAACCATCTCCTAGGATACTGGCCAGCTTGGGGACTGGCTGGGGATAGGACCACCCTGGCCCAATCAGATAGGTCTGTAGGAAGGCGCTGCATGCCCACCCGGGGCTGCTCCCGCAGCCCACTTGTGGGTGAGGCACATTCCCTTAAAAGGAAACTCTTGGTATAGCAGCAGTATAAAGGACCTGTCCGGTAGGGTTTTTAGGTTTCAGTTCAAATCACAGTTTCTCCATCTTTGAGAGCAATTTCCCTCTGAAGCACAAACCAAAGCTCAGACTATGTTTCTATAATGTTCTTATTTATGTGGACCTGTGCAGGAACCAGCAGAGGATCCCTGTGGTCCCTGCACGCTCTTTGATGACAACTTACTCTAGCTCAGGAAGACACGGTCTCTCAAAGCAGGGACTTCAGCTGTTCTGTAAGCATCTGAACCAACTCTTTTACACATTATCATCCAGGCTTAAATTCCGGTGAATTATACTGACACCCCAAATTCTTTATCAAGTCCCTTCCTGTGGCTTCAAATAAAAATCTATATGTTAAGGAATCCTAGCAGTATAAATCCAGCCCAGATCTCTCTCCTGAACTCCATGTCTACTTAATCCATCTCCACCTAAATATCCTAAAGTTATATTATGTTTCTTTAGTGCTGCGGAAATTCACCATGTCCAAGTTAATTTTGCCTGCCTTTTTCCTAGTTAACCGACTCTTCAACTACCCAGTTGCTCAAATAATATGTTAGGGTGTCACCCTTGATTTTCACCTCTCCCAAGCCCATATCCAATCGATAATTACCATTTCTGTTGAATATCACATTCCAGACATCTCTTAACTGTGTCTTTGAATCTCTACTTCCACTACCAGTGTGGACTCATTTTAATTTTCAGAGTCTGATACTCTCTGTCACCTCTAGTCTCTCACATAACAAAGCTGTTCCCTCTGACTAGAAAACTCTACTCCGATCCACTGTTGTTTGCTATTGTTTAAATGCTAAGCAGTGTTCTGCTTTTCACAACTACGATAATTACCATTTCTGTTGAATATCACATTCCAAACATCTCTTAACTGTGTCTTTGAATCTCTACTTCCACTACCAGTGTGGACTCATTTTAATTTTCAGAGTCTGATACTCTCTGTCACCTCTAGTCTCTCACATAACAAAGCTGTTCCCTCTGACTAGAAAACTCTACTCCGATCCACTGTTGTTTGCTATTGTTTAAATGCTAAGCAGTGTTCTGCTTTTCACAACTTTTCATGACCCCATGGACTATAGCCCACCAGACCCCCATGTCCATGAGATTTCCCAGGCAAGGATAATGTAGTGGGTTGCCATTTCCTTTCCAAGGGATCTTCCCAACCCAGGGATCAAACCTGGACCTCCTGCAACGGCAGGCAGATTCTTTAACACTGAGCCACGAGGGAAGTTCTATGAGACAAGGCAATAAGCTTCAGTTTCCTCATCTGTGAGACGGAGTGATACTATCGATGTCGCTCGTGTTTCTGTGAAGTGTCTTACTCAGAAATTGCAAACCAAGTTCCTTGTGTTGCAGGAGTCTGCAGAGATAGCCCATGAACCCTTCCCCACCATGAAAAACTTATTTTCTCCCATGAGATTTTAAAGCCCCTGAGAACACAGAATGTGCACAAAAATCCTTTTGTATCCTCAGAGTATCTTGAGTGGGGTGACACATTTAATACATCACCTACATTTCCAGATCATTCCTTCTAGTACTTAACCTCACACTTACTGCTGTTCACAGTCCTCCTTAACATACTGATGCTTGAAAAATCACGATAAGCACTCCCTTGCCATTTCCCCTTTCATTCTCTCTTACTCTTTCTTGCTTTGTAGGACTCTCCTGGAAAAAACCCAGACCTCTAAATAATCCATTAGCCCCATCCAAATCCTAAACTCTCTTTGTCTAACTAATCCCTATGCATCCTTCAAGTAACAAGTTGGAGTTACTTCCTCCTGGAAGCCCTCCCCTTAGCATGCATGCTACTAAACTGCTCACTGAGACAGAACCATATCTGCCTCATTTAAGTCTGTGTTCCTAGTGCCCAGTACAGTAACTGACACATAGCAGTGGCTTGATAAATATTTGTTAAAGGAATAAGTGCTCTACTCTGTAAGACTTACATGCCATTAACCTATTTTTCTTGAAAATGCATCCAGAGAATAAGTCGTGATTTTGATAAGTTTCACAGGCATTTGGAAACAGCCAAAGACATGGGCAATCTCAGACACAAAACAAAATGAGTAACATACAAATAAAAAAGATGTAAAAATCAAATGAAGGTGCAAGTCACACAGAGTCATATAAATAACTAAGATAGGTAGAATACAAATTCAGTACCTAACTGTGTTTCCCAGCCCATATTTCTAGGATGGTAGAAAATTCTCAAACCCCTGAGAATTACAGAATACCTTTTTTTCTTTTTCATTGTTCATACACTAATTCATACTTCTGAAAGTCAGATATTCAGATAACAAATAACCAAGTGTTGGAAGGAAAGTTACAAATTATAGTCATATGTCACAGTCCAAGCAAATGGCAGCCAAATTTCCCTATATAAATTGCAGAACTCTCTTATGATTTCACAAGATGTATTGAAAAGAAAAACAGTAAAAAGGAAATTCATTTTTTACTCAGCTAATATAGTATATGGGTAAAGGGTTCATGTTTAAACTGTTACAGATGAGTGAGTTTTTTTCCAGAAATGCAATTTTAACAAAGCATAATACCACTGAGATATTAAAACTGAATTTAAAATTTTTAAAAATTAGGTTAACACCCTCAGAGCAAATCATGCTCGTATCATATGCTTTAAATAATGTCACATTTTAAGTGAATTCCTTAGCTAGCAACACAAAAACAGATTCAAAGGAAGGCATGGGGAAAACAGAGTCAGCCAAAGAAATTTTAGGAGCAAAATTACTTTCAACTGATTACAATCTATAAGCTAACAACAAAAGTTTCTATGTGGGTGACCCTTTTATATTTTTTATGATTTTTTACTGTGGTTATTGCTGTTAATTGTTAGTAAATCCAAAGCTACCACTTTGAGAGCAAGACAAAGTGATCAAGCCATATTTTTCAAGTTAAACATGTATGATTTATTGCTAAGAATATGTACAGTATTCAAGGCAAAAAAATTTGCTTTAAAAGCACCAGTTAATTATTGCTAGTTCTCATTATTCTTCCAACATATTTACATAACAGAACCCAGAATAAAATACTGGTGAGAGACCACCTCAGAGATTTATGTGCAAAGCCAAAATCTGCAGCCTGGCGCTTCTCTGAAGATACAAGTGAACACAACAGTTTTGCGTTGGGCCTATTAAAGGGTCTTTAGTTGTTGGTGGGAGATGTTGAAGACTTTCACCTCTGAAGGTCAGATATAGCCCCTGGCCCCAACAGAGCATGAGAACCCCAGTTCTCAGTATAAGAACAAATCTTCCAGTACCTCCCACCTAAATGTCCCGGGTGCTCTGATCATTCAAGGATGTGGGTTTTGTCATTTGCATATGGTTTTGCCGTGATCTCAATTTTAAAAAAGTAAAATGTATTTTGCTACCTTCTAATGTAGAATTTTGAAATGGTCCCAGGAGAAAAATAAAACTTGCTCTGGCAAAGCCACTTGGGGATTATTAGTTGGAATTCTTTGACTGTAGTCAGAAATAAGTGAGCATCCATTCGTAGCGATCCTTATAACATTATCTCTGTTTGCCTTTTTATTGTGTTTATAAGTGCTTTTGGAATCCATGTAGTCTTTTAAAAAAAAGAGAGAGAGAAAGATCTAAGATCTTTTTAACTTTTTTCCCCCCCTAAGTCAAGGAAAGCAAAGTTCCAAAAGTAATATATTTTTGTAGAATATATGAGCAACATGAAAAAAAAAATCAAGTCCTTGTGAAATGTATTTGTGATCATTGGAATTAGACCTCTTCCTAGGGTCACAGTGACTATCAGAACAGATGTGTGATATCTGTGTCTGTCAGGTGTCTCTTTAAAGCCTTCCATGGATGACTTGTCCTTGTTCAGCTCAGAGTCATTTAAAAGATACTTTGAGAGCTAGCCGTGAGAATTACAAATCATTTTTCAAAGGTATGTACAGCTCTGCAAATTACAATGAGTTTACAGGTGCAGTCTTATTCTGTGTAACCTAGAGATGAAAGAGCGATCAAGGACACTGATGCTCATTGCTGCATCGATGAAACCCTCATGAATTCAAAAATCGTGGCAATCATCTCTTTAATGGAAATAGAGTCTATGAAGTTGTCAAGCAGATGGCTTCCGATTTCCTCCTAAATGAAGAGGTCTTGGGAAATAGTGTGAGGGCTCCCACGGCAGCGGGCGGCAAGTGCAGAAACTGAGGCAATTAGGGATCCTCACTCCCTTGACAACTTGCTGGAACTTAGAGAGACAGAACGGGGTTGCCACCCTGCTGGTCGGTTCCTTGTACCTTGGTTCACTTCAGGTTCACGGCCACCAGAGAGAACAGCAGTCTCTTCTCTAATTTAAAGTCGAGGAAGCTTAAGTACAAAAAGGTGTCGTGACTTGTCTAAGATCACTACGCTAACAAATGCCATATCCAGATTCTCACTCAAAATGGAACCAAGGGAATTACCTGGCAGTCCAGTGGTTAGGGCTCCGAGCTCCCACTGCAGGGGGCAGGGGGCCGGTCTCCAGCCAGGGAACTATTTTGCTGCATGCCGCACAGCCAGAAAAAAAGGGAAAAGCGCTTCCCCTAATGCTTCAGACACACACACACACATCCACACATGCAAACACCCATCATAGAAAATCAACTCATTGCCAGCTCATTCTTCCCATCTCAAAGTACTTTTCAGCTCCTATTCCAACACTTTGCTCTTCCTTTTACAGTTCAAGGCTTTCCTAAGTGTTGATGGCAGCATGGTTTTCTGTGTGTGTGTGCACGTGTGTGCATGTGTGCGCGTGCACACGTGTGCGTGTGCACACGCGTGTGCATGTGTGTGTGTGTGTTGGCTCAGTTGTGCCTGACTCCTGCGATTCCCTAGTTTGTAGCCCGTCAGGCTCCTCTGTCTGTAGAATTCTCCAGGCGAGATTCCTGGACTGGGTAGCCATGCCCTTCTCCAGGGGATCTTCCCAACCCAGGGATGGAACCTGCATCTCCTGAGTGTCCTGCATTGGCAGGGGGATTCCTTACCACTGCACCAGCTGGGAAACTGCACGATCTTCTCGGCAGGTATTCCCTGACGCTGGCCCTGGCATCGGCTCCTAGGCTTGTCTGTGCTTCCCGGCCTCTCTGGCCCCCCTTCTGTCCACTTCCCCTTCCTTTGCAGGCACCACCATCCGTCCTCTGCCCCATGCTGATGCAGCTCAGCACTGTTAATGAGAACCCATGAACCCAGCTGACCTCAGGTCTTGACCCCTAATCCTACTTCTAATGACGTGTTTTGTGTTGTCTACAAAATAACTCTCCTTGGTGATCTGCCAAGATCCAAAACTAGTTATGACAAAGCTGAGCCCAGTGGCCTCTGTCTCAAACCCTTGCCCCATTTAAGCTTGTCTCCTGTGGTCAGGGGGCACCATTACCCAACTGGGCACCCTGAGTGTTAATGCGGGGTCCTCTTCAGCCTGTCTCAAAAATCCAGTCTTCCTAAAATTGGGGGTTCATGTCTTCACACCTCCACCTCCTTGTTCCCACAGCTGCACTACAACTACCAGCTTTAGTCCTGAAAAAGAAGTCCAACAAAAGAATGCCCCTCTTTCTAGATTCTCCAGACCCCATCTTCTCATCACACAGAGCAAGCGCTGTGTCCCCACAATGGAAACCTCAGCGTTGATCAGGGATCCTTGATCTTCCGACCCCCTCCTGCTTCTCCAGCCTCCACTCTGGCACTAATTTTTTCCTTCCGTATCCCCTCACTTAACATCTTCTTTTTACTTCTGACACTTTGAACATTCTATCACTTTTCCCGGAATGTTCTTTACCCCACACTAGCCAATAGCTACTCAGAAGATTCTTCCAGCCTCCATTCTAATTAGATTTTCTTATCACACCCTGTACTTTTTTTCCAATCCCTTTATCACAGTCTGTAATTATCTATTTCTGAGTAAATGGATCTTCCCAACTGCTTATTGAAGTAAAGGGAAGAGCATTCCCGAAATACCAGAGAAGAGAAAGATGGTGGCCCATGACACTGGAACAGAGCCAGTTTAACTGGACATGATGCTAAAGGAAGGCCGAAGAGGCAGGTGAGCTGGAACTGTGGAGCAAATATCTAAGTTCCTGGTGAGAAGTCTGGCTATTAACCTATTAGTAATGGAAAGACAATGAATATTTCTAAGCAGAAGAGTAGTGTGATCAGACTTGTATCTGTAAATCACTCAAGATGAAAGGTAAAAAAAGAACCGGAGGGGATAGGAGTGATGACTAGAGACAAATTTGGAGGTTCTTGCAGATGGTTTGAACTAGGAACTTTCTGTGAGGGTGGAGAAGATAGATAGTTAATAGAAGTACTTCTGCATTAAAATCGATAAGCTTTATCAAGGCAGTTGGAGAAGAAAATGGCAACCCCCTCCAGTCTTCTGCCTGGAGCATCTCATGGACAGAGGAGCCTGGTGGGCTGCAGTCCTTGGGGTTGCAGAGTCGGACACCACTGAGCATGCACACATCCAGGCAGTATGGAACAGTAGCGGTGGACGGGGGAGCTGAATGTTGATGAGTTTTGCTTTAAATAGGTTGCATTAGGAATCTTCCAGAGAAGAGAAGTAAATATACAGGTAGGCAATTGGATCTACTTGTGTGCATATGCAAACTTGAAAATATTCAACAAAAAAGAAATGTTTGAAGTTGTGATGTAGCCTAGAGATGTAGAATTGATATAAATGTGAAATGAGAAGACGGGATTGCCTAGGACATTCTCATTGCCTGTGTTGCCCCAAAACAATCTTTCTGCCAAGCCTTATTCTTTCAAAACATTAAAAACCTTATTCAAAACTCACATTTTCCATGAAGCCTTCCCAGATTCACATTGCCTTTATCCTATCATTCTAATAACACTCATTACCCTTGCAAAAGTTATCGTTGGCTGCATATATGTTTATGAGACTCTCCTCATGCCAATATTATGTTGCAAGCTCCCAGAGGACAGGCGTCTTTATTTCTTGTTTCGTTAATTATATACATCGCTCATTCAATTGATATCCTTGACAAGCCAACTCTATACCTGCAAGTAATACATACCTATTTAGATTTTACAGATTTTGACTTTCCTCTTGTCCCAGTTTCAGTCATTTATGTAAATATTTTTGTTTGGGCCATTATTATGTGTGTAACTAAAGAAGATGTAATCCTATGATTTAGTCAAAATAGAGGGTTGGAATTATAGCTAGCCAACACATTAAACAGAAGAACATTAAGACAAAAATTCTATCAGAGCATAAAGCTGGCCAGTGTCTTCCATTACCATTTCCAATTCCATTCCATTGGTGTGGTTAGGTTAGCCCCATCTC
The DNA here is from genome assembly GCA_006410675.1 of Oreotragus oreotragus. Taxonomy (NCBI): domain Eukaryota; kingdom Metazoa; phylum Chordata; class Mammalia; order Artiodactyla; family Bovidae; genus Oreotragus; species Oreotragus oreotragus. Next base: position 179,448 of record SJYX01013250.1, on the reverse strand, counting down.
TGATCGTACATGATGTGGCCTACACGATGTGGCCTACACAGACAGTTCCCATCCACTTAGCCTTCCCTAAGAACAGACAGCAGTCAAGAAGCATTCCTGACAAAGTGATGTTGAGCACCCACAGCAGCTGGTCCCCGCAGCCCACTGGTGGCCTGTCAGAGAGAGGGCTCTGAGACTGTGGGTGGCATTCCATCAAGTCAGTCTCTCACCGAAGCCACTGAGTTCATTTTCTCAGATTTCACCTGAACTGGGTGGGTGATGATAGCGAAAGGAAAGATGGCTGCCTCTACAANCAAAGTGATGTTGAGCACCCACAGCAGCTGGTCCCCGCAGCCCACTGGTGGCCTGTCAGAGAGAGGGCTCTGAGACTGTGGGTGGCATTCCATCAAGTCAGTCTCTCACCGAAGCCACTGAGTTCATTTTCTCAGATTTCACCTGAACTGGGTGGGTGATGATAGCGAAAGGAAAGATGGCTGCCTCTACAAATTTTCGATCCGATTTTTATATCACCTGACATCAAGTCAATTAGTGATCCTTTCTTTCTGACTGGCACATAGCAGGTTTTCAAAAAACACTGCCTGAATGATTTAAAGAGTGAAATTAACATGAACTGAATACATAAATAGGCAATGCATTATGTGTTTGGGCCTTTTTTTTTTTTAACAATACCAGGATATTGTTTTCATCGGTATGCTAAAGGTAAAACCAGCATTCAAAGAAGTTGGTGAATCTGCTCAAAGTTAGATGGCTTGTCAGTAACAGAGTGAGAATCTGAACACAAATCAAAATTTTTTCTCCGGGTAAGAGTCTCCATATTGGCAAGTTGAGGTTACTGCTCCAACCATTAGAAAAGCATAATGATTAGAGAATGTCAGTGGCTGGAAAGGTAGAAGGCTCTCACACGCCTACCTTTGAGCTCTTCAGCCTTGATCAGGGCAGACTCAGCATCATGTGAGGCTCTTTAGCATCCCACGTTATACTACTGGCACAATTTCTCCGAGCTCCACCCCCTTCACAGAACAGATGATGTTCTGTACAAATACATAAAGCTAATCAGTTGAATAAAACTGTATCATGAGCCCAGATCACTGAATCAGATTCAAGTGTTCCTCTGTTTGAAGTGAGTCACGTCCTACAAGTTCAGAGTCCACCTTATACGCATACACAGCAAGAGAAAGGTCCTAAAATTTTTCTTTTATTGGAAATTCTGTAAGGGCTTCATGCTTAGTGATTCTTACAAAACACCTATTACACAGTTTCTAGCCAGTTAAAAAGAATGGCTATCACTTCTGATTAGTTATAAAAGGAATGTAGCATACCCATCACCTAGTTTATGGTGTCTTAGTTAAGAATCGGAGAAGGCAATGGCAACCTAGTTAAGAATACAGAATAAATAGGCCCATATCCAAGCACCACCCTCTGTTGCCTACCTGTTCTGTGGCTTTGCAAGTTACTTAATCTTCATTTTCTCACTTGTACAATTAGTAAAAATACTAACCTTACATTCTTGTTAGTATTCAGTTCAGTTCAGTCACTGAGCCATGTCTGACTCTTTGCAACCCCATGAAATGCAGCATGTCAGGCCTCCCTGTCCATCACCAACTCCTGGAGTTCACCATTTATAGCTAAATACATTTAAAATTCCCCTTATGCACAGTGAAAAGTGAAACCCATTTCGTAATGATTTGTGGTACATTTATTTTAAGGGGAAAAAATGTGTAAAAGTATGAATCATTGATGTAGAAAAATTTTAAAATGCAAACATCCATTCATCTCAGCAAATGAATTGTGAATTGTGTGTATGTGCGGTGATAACAATGAGTATTATAATGCAGTGGTATGTATTCTAAATTAGCAATGTCAGAATTTTACAGAGATAACACAACCCTGGGATTTCTTTGGAAGGAATGATGCTAAAGCTGAAACTCCAGTACTTTGGCCACCTCATGCCAAGAGTTGACTCATTGGAGAAGACTCTGATGTTGGGAGGGATTGGGGGCAGGAGGAGAAGAGGACGACAGAGGATGAGATGGCTGGATGGCATCACGGACTCAATGGACGTGAGTCTGAGTGAACTCTGGGAGACGGTGATGAACAGGGAGGCCTGGCGTGCTGCGATTCATGGGGTCGCAAAGAGTCGGACACGACTGAGCGACTGAACTGAACTGAACTGAACACTTCTAAGAATGATATGAACATTCTTATACTAAAGATTGCTGAAAACTTCAAAATGCTAGTCTTCCAGAATGCAGAAACCTTTGAAGTCTTTAATAGTAGACACTTCACTACTATATTCGTTTCCTGGGGCTGCTGTAACAAATCACCACAAACTGCTTGGCTTAAAACAGCTGAAATGTATTTTCTTACAGTTCTGCAGGCCAGTCTGGGACCAAATGTCAGCAGGTCCACGCCCTCTCTGGACACCTTGGGAGGCAGTCCTTCCTTGACTGTTTCAGCTTCTGGTGGCTTTCAGCAATCTTTATGGATGTATCATTTCAATCCCCACCTCCGTTTTCACATAGACTTAGCTCTGTGCCTGTGTTTTCTGTCTTATAAAGACATTTGTCATTGGATCTGGGGCCTACCTCAGTAGCCCAGGATGGTCTTATCTCTCAGCTCTTAACCTGATGACATTGCAAAGACCTTTTTCACAGATGCTGGGAATTGGGATGTGGACATAACTCTTTGGGTCCACCGTGCAACCCACTCTTGCTGTTCAGCTGCTAAGTCATGTCCTACTTTTTGCAGCCCCACAGACTGCAGCACACCAGGCTTCCTTGTCCTTCAGGATCTCTCAGAGTTGGCTCAGACTCATGTCCATTGAGTCGGTGATGCCATCCGACCATCTCATCCTCGGTCGTCCCCTTCTCCTCCTGCCCTCAATCTTTCCCAGCATCAGGGTCTTTTTCAGTGAGTTGGCTTTTTGCCTCAGGAGGACAAAGTACTGGAGCTTCAGCTTCACATCAGTCCTTCCAACGAATATTTAGCATTGATCTCCTTTAGGATGGACTGGTTTGATCTCCTTGCACTTCAAGAGTTTCCCAAGACTCTTCTCTAGCCCCACAATTAGAAAGCATCATTTCTTTGGTGCTCAGGCTTCCTCCTGGTCCAACATTCACATCCAGACATGACTACTGGAAAAATCATAGCCTTGACCACACAGACTTTTTTTGGCAAAGTGCTATCTCTGCTTTTTAATACACTGTCTATGTTTGTCTTAACTTTTCTTCCAAGGAGTAAGCATCTTTTAATTTCATAGCTGCAGTCACTGTCTGCAACCTACTTTAACCAATAAAAAATTATTACAATCTTATAATTTTAACCATAATAAATTATAAAAAGTAGCAGCTCTTACATGTTAAGTAAAATGTATTCATTCTTTCATCTATGTAATACTGACAAAATACCTTCCTCTTGCAGGCAGCATTTTAGACAATGGATGTTCCCTTGGAATCAACTGCCTTCATGGACATTATAGAGTAGTCTGAGAGATGTTCAATTATTCAGTTCAGTTCAGTTCAGTTCAGTCTCTCAGTCATGTCGTTGTGATCCCATGAATTGCAGCACACCAGGCCTCCCTGTCCATCACCAACTCCCAGAGTTCACTCAGACTCATGTCCATCGAGTCAGTGATGCCATCCAGCCATCTCATTCTCTGTCGTCCCCTTCTCCTCCTGCCCCCAATAACAACTAAATGTGTACTTACAATATATTGTGGCTACTCACATGGGGAAAGGGACAAGGTCCTCTACAAAGAAGAACTCTAGGGAGAGTATTCAGGGAAGGCTGCTTCTGTGGAAAATTTGAACTAGGAAGACTTCGGAATATGGAGGCCTCAGGCACACAAAGAATTAGGGAAGAAGGGAATTTGCCGAAGAAACAACTTAGGCAGAGGTCAGGAAGCATCAAAAGTTGAGGCAGTTCCCAGGAACCAAAGACAGAGCAGGGCTGGGGAGAGTGAGATGGAGAAGGGCTGGGACTGTGCTCGGAGGGCCGGACAGGGGCCCAGAGCAGACGCTGCCTCGCAGGTCGGTAACGCTAAGGAGTCCGGCTTTATTCCTAGAGACAGAGGAAGTTTGTAAAGTAGAAATTTGGATTTTTAGAGATGACTCTGCCTGCCAGGTTGAGCATAGGCAGGGGAAAAGTGCAATGGCCCACACTAGAGGCAGTGGTGACTTGGACAAGGGGCTTAGAGGGAGAAAAGATAGGAAGGTGGATGGGGCAACATTTACAAAGTGAGATAATCCTGCAAAATTAAACTTCATGACAGATTTACATGATGCTGAGAGAGAAGACTGTCCATTGCAGGCATCTGGCTTACACAGCTAAACTGTGAAAGCATGCAGTGAGACAGGGAAAGCTGCAAAAGGCATCAGATTGCACAGCATTGTTTAGTCCTTAAGTTGTGTCTGACTCCTTTGCAACCTCATGGACTGCAACCCCCCAGGCTTCTCTGTCCATGAGATTTCCCAGGCAAGAATGCTGGAGTGGGTTGCCATTTCCTTCTCCAGGGAATCTTCTGGACCTAGGGATCAAACCCAGCTCTCCCACATTGCAGGCAGAGGCTTTAACCTCTGAACCACCAGGGCAGACCCAAGGAGTCATTTAATATTTATTTAGTGAGACATTTAATTTTATATGTCAACTTGCCTAGGTCATAGTATCCAGATATTTGATCAACACAGTCTAGATATTGCTTGGAAAGTATTTTTTTAGATGAGATTAACATTTAAACCAGTAGACTTTGGAAAAAGCAGATTGCTCTGCACAGTGTATATGGGCCTCATCCAATCAGCTGAAAGCTTTAAGACAAGGAGACTGAGATCTTGAGGAAGAGAGAATTCTGCCTCCAGACTCCACCTGCAACACTGCCGCTTCCCTGAGTCTCTGGTCTGCCAAACTGCCCCTCAAACAGTGGACTAGCAAAGCCCCCACAATCAAATGGACCAACTTTGTAAAAACCCCCTTTTCTCTTTTCTCTAGATATAGACATATAGATTTGTCTGTTTCTCTGGAGAACTTTGAAAAATACATATAATAATGATATAATTTTGTAAGACAAAACATATGTGCATGTAAACAATACTTGGAGAAAATATACCAAATATTACTGTTTGAGAAGCTTTATGACTGGGGTGCCTATGATACGTCTAAATAAAAATGTCAAGTAAAGAACTGAATATACAAATCAGAAAACAGGGCTATACTATTGTAATCTGTCAGCATCTGAATACATCTTAAAGCATGGAAATGGATGAGACATTTAACCACTGAGAAATTTCCAGAAGTTGTTCTATTTTATATATCTCATTTCACTTAAAGCTTACAACTTAAAACTCTAAGCTTAAAGCTTAAAAGTCTATAAATTTACAGATGTGGAACTGAGACTCGGAAAATTTTTGGTCTAGAGTCACATAGGTAAAATTCAAATCTAGAATGACTAACCCCAAAGCTGATGCTCTTAATTACTATGATGTTATTTTCTTTTCTTTTTTTTTAGTTTCAGTTTATTTTATTGGAGGTTTTAAACCCAGTTTTAACTTTGTAAATAAAAGATTGAACAAATAGTTTAGTAAAATAATAATATCTTTTGGAAACTAATTTATAAACACATATTAATAGATAGCTGAAGTTTTTTAATGCCATTTAACACAGTGACTCCACTTTCAAAATCCATCCTAAGGAAATAAACAGAGGGGAAGATAAAGATGCTTTGCATAGAAATGGTCATTACAGATTACATAATCTTGGAGATCTGGAATAACTTACATATCCAAAAATATCTATCCTAAGGGAATAAACAGAGGAGAGGATAAAGATGCTTTGAGTAGCAATGGTCATTACAGATTACATAATCTTGGAGATCTGGAAAAACCTAAATATCCAAAAAGGTCTTAAATATCCAAAATAACCTAGTGTTTAATATGTAATCACTGAAAAATAATTATTTTCAAAAATCTTTTAAAATATTAGAAAATGCTTTAAATATAATATTAGCTGGTAAAAGCACATATATTTAATAATAATCAAATATATTTGTGTATAAGCATGTAAATATTTATAGAAAATATTGCATGCTTACATCTATACTATAGGGTTGTGACAAATTTTTATATTCTTCATATTTTTAACTACTTTCCAGACTTTTCTACAATGAATATATATTACCTTGAAATCAGGAGAAAAAAAAAAAACCTTTGTTTCACTTTTAATAAACACTGAATTTCAAAATCCAGAAGCAAAAGCTGTAAAGTTTCTATTCTCTAGCTAAGCAAGCCATTTAATATGTTAGCTTCAGCCATAGCATGCATTTATATTTTTATTAAAAATTTTAATGAGTTTAAAAATACTGATCTTCCAGAGTTTTAAGAATTAATGTTTATATTGTGCTTGGGATCGTTGGATGAAAGGTGCTACATAAATACAATGTATTGTTATTAAGTGTTATTAAAGTAAATTGAAGACAAAGCATGTAATAAAAATTTCCCTGTGGCAAAAAATCTGAGATCCATATATGGTACCATAGTGTTTAAATCACATTTAACTGTGAACATACCAACATTAACATGAAAATGTTTTTGCTGTGGTCTGGAATCAGCAATGAATATATACTGTATAGCATGCCAGTTTTAATTATATATCATATTTCACAGCAGATATTGAAATTGTAGACCACAAGATTTTATATCACATATTAGGTGCCAAAATTACAAAAATGAAAATATTTTTTATTTCATGGAACTCGCACAGCTGAAGTTTCACTTGGTAACAATAATATTCAGAGCATATTGATTGAAATGAGATTTTAACATCTAAAACCACCATCAGAGCTTCCAGGTGCGCAATCATATTTTCAGTCAGTTCCTAATTATTCCCATTAGAAGTGAGTAATAGAGAGCATCTGTCAATCCAGTTCTCAGAGCTTCTGACTTACAGTAATCAAGAGATTAGTGAGAGAAATACAAGTGAAAAGAAAAAGGAGGGCATGCCCAGAGACTGTGTCTGTCTACATAATGGAGAGGATCTGTCTAAATAATAGGCAGAGAGAGGGGAAGGCTAGGTTGGAGATGGAAAGGGAGTTCCAGTTTATGGTGTGGGGTGGTCAATAACTATTCAGGGCAGCCAAAGGACTAGAGAATGTAGGAAGAATTTTTTGAAACCTAATCAGAGGACCCCTTTTATGTGATATAAGGAGGTAGGTAGACATTGGAGTGATTTTGAGATGTTTGTTTGCGTCTTTTTGATCTTTGGGTTTTTTGTTGGTTTGTTTTGCTCTGTTCTGTTTGGGCTGCACTGCATGGCACGCATGGTCTCAGCTCCCTGGCTGAGGTCAAATCTGTGCTGCTGTGGAGGCACTGAGTCTTAACCACTGGACCACTTGGAAAGTCCTCGGAATTAACTTTTAAGTACATTTGTTGGCTGTACACTTTCCTTTGAATATAATTCTCTGTGTAAATACTGCTACCTGGGGCTCCCAGATTTATTTGGGTTACAAAGGAATGTAACTGACTAAAAACAGATGAGTTATAACCTTAATCACTGTAGTTAAATGTATATATAGTAAAGATCCTTTCCCTTTTTATTATACAAGTCAAGGGAAAATAGTGCTATGTTTTTAAACCTTAATTCCACTATTAGTTTACAAAACCATATTTGCCAAATTGAACTATTAGATTTAATCAGCCTTGGGAAAACCTGGAAGAGGTTAGGCAGCCGTTTTTCACAGCATGTGAACTATCCTTCAGGATGGAAAGGAACCTTCAGTAATGCATATTTCCTTTGGTGTTTTTCCTTTGCCTAAAATGAATTTAACTTTTTTTAAATTAAGAAGACAATGTTAATTATATAAGCCAGAAGACAGTTTTTAAAAGCAGTTAATTGTCTTAAGATATGATAAGGTCAAGACAGGAGGTCTAAACTTTAGTATGTACTACAATCATCTGCACAGTTTATTTCAAATGTAAAGTCTGGGATTCAGTACTGATGTGAAGATTCTGAGTCGTAAGGCCTGATATTGAACCTAGTAACATGATCAAGTGATCCTCAAGCAGAAGACTAAAAAAATCTCAGTGTTTGAAAAACGCTGAGTTAAACCTTAATTTTAAATATTTGGAGAAAGTTTGGGATGCCAAAGCCATATATTTTTCAGAAAGTTTTGTTTACATAATATCCTAAAGTATTATTAATTGCAAGTCAGTTTTGAATTCACATACACAATTTCAGAACCACAAAAAATTTCCATGCAAAGTTTAGTCACCCCATTTTTAAACTTGGCTGTGCATTTTTAAACTTCAGAAGCCAATTTCCATGTGAACTGTTTTTATAGCGCATTTTTATTATGGTAAATTATTGGCAAAGTGTTGAATAATAAAACAGATTATGGAAAAAATAGTTATTTTACATTAGAAAAGTTGAAGCTCATTTTCCTTTTCAACATTTTCTCATCAGTTTTGTCCACATGCATAAGGCAACTGGAATTCAAAAATTTAGATCTCAAAGCACTGGGTAAATATTTTTTTGGAAAAGTATTGCATAGATTGGAGAAGGCAATGGCACCCCACTCCAGTACTCTTGCCTGGAAAATCCCATGGACCGGGGAGCCTGGTGGGCTGCAGTCCATGGGGTTTCGAACAGTCAGACACGACTGAGCGACTTCCCTTTCACTTTTCCCTTTCATGCACTGAAGAAGGAAATGGCACCCCACTCCAGTGTTCTTGCCTGGAGAATCCCCAGGACGGGGGAGCCTGGTGGGCTGCCGTCTCTGTGGTCGCACGGAGTCGGACATGACTGAAGTGACTTAGCAGCAGCAGCAGCATTGCATAGGTTGCTCTTTTATTAATGGATCCAAATGTTTGTTCATGTTTCAACTGGAAAAACATGAATACCAAAGTCTGAGCACCTCCCAGACTGGAATCTGGTCCTATTCACTGTTGTAGCTCAGCACCTAGAATAATTCTGACAAGTGGAATGATCTCTAAATGTATTTGTAAAAAAGTAAACTGTATTTCCTCGGGGAAGGCAATGGCACCCCACCCCAGTACTCTTGCCTGGAAAATCCAATGGACGGAGGAGCCTGGTGGGCTGCAGTCCATGGGGTCGCTAACAGTCAGACAGACTGAGCGACTTCACTTTCACTTTTCTCTTTCATGCACTGGAGAAGGAAATGGCAACCCACTCCAGTATTCTTGCCTGGAGAATCCCAGGGATGGCGGAGCCTGGTGGGCTGCCGTCTATGGGGTCACACAGATTCGGACACGACTGAAGTGACTTAGCAGCAGCAGCAGCAAACTGTATTTCCTACAGCCCATGGGGTCGCAAAGAGTCGGATGCAGCTGAGTGAGCACACACACACACACAGACTATATTTATACATTTTGTAGCTCAGGGTCGGAGGCTGTGCAGTTTGAGAGCATCACATAGATCCACTCTCCTGAGTGCAAGCGATGCCTATCAGTGGTTTGTGAGCAGAAGACGTCAAGCCATGCCAGAGGTTGCGTAATGTTTATAGTCACCAGAGTAGTTCAGCGTATGATTTTATTCACTTGTCTTTTTGTTTTCATTGTTCAGGTAAACTGGAGCAGGTTGATAATAATTTGAAGTCTTTGTCAAAAGCATCAGAGTAAACTCTCTGCAATATAACAGCCAAATCTATGAATGAATTTGCCTCTTTGTGAATTATTCACAGAGGGTATATGAGCTCTCACTTCAGCTGAGTTAGTCTACATATAACCTCTGCAGCATTTTAGAACACGTCTTTCTCTCCCTCCTAGGGTCAGACATTGCATAAAGCTATGGAAGCCAAAACACATCATTACCTGCCAATATGCTCCTTAAGGGAGATGTGAGTCAGCCCATGGATGAGCATAGAAAGAGATAAGGTGAGCTCCAGATGTGAATCAGTCAGAACCATCCAGCATCTCTCCCGAGCATGGAATCAGTAACAGGAAAGACTTTGGCAAGGGATAAAACAAGATGGGAAGCTGGGGAATTTTCCAAATCAGATATTCAGAATGTGTTTTTATCATTTGAATGGAAACAGTGTAAACTCCCAGCACATCAAACACCTGGATTAAATTAGAGTACAGAAATATAGGGCCAAACAAAATATAAATTATTTGTAATTTACCATTCTTGCATTACCCTTGTCAATGCCCCTTCTATTAGCATAAATAATTCAAACTTTCAAAAATTATTTGTGCCCAGTTAATCATATTGTAAAATAACTGACTACATTTTGCAATGTTTAAAAGTTGGGCTATGCTTGAAAATTTTTACGTTGTATTACTATGTATTTAGACAAGCTGGATGTATATTTGAAAGAGCATTGTTGGATTCCAGTTAATTAACCTACCATATTTATCAGTAATCATGTTAGTTTGGTGAAATGTCTGATATAATTCTAATCACAGACTTGATCAAATGATCACATTTGTACTTCCTGTGAAGGTTTGATATTTACAAAAAATTTATTTTTCTCTTTAAAAAATATTTTTTGGAACTTCATTAAAATTGTGTTATTAAATATACATTAATAACTCTCAGCTGTGATCCAAACATATGAAAATGATAGATAAAATGAAATAAGAGAAAGATTAAAATTACAGCTATGCTCAAAACAAAGCAGTCATCTCTGTGGGGAAGTCATCTCTGTTGAGAAGCCATCTCTATGCACAGGACGTCATCTCTATGCACAGAGCCGTCAGTCTGGCAGACAGCAGTTGTGCTGGGCTGTGTGTCTCAAAACAGGCAGAGGCAACCAGGAGCTTGGTACCTGCAGGAGAACGAGACTGAGTCCACATGTATGTGGGGACTAAAGCCTGTCTCTCAACTTGAAAACAGAGCCAATGTCGGCTTTTCATGCTGAAGAAAGGAAGCTAAAAAGAGCTGCAGTTGAATATTTTCTGAGGTTATTGCTTATATAAAATGCCCTGCCTATTATGCGCTAACACGTATTCTCCCAGAATTCATATGTTGACAACCTAACCCCCAGGACCTCAGAATATGTTTGGAGATAGAATTTTTTTTAAGACATAATTAAAGTTAAAGGAGATCATTGGTGACTGCCCTATCCAATGTGATTGTTGTCTTATAAGAAGAGATTAGGACACAGACAATCAGCGAGAAGAGCCTCATGTGGAGACATCTGGAGATGATGCCCATCCACAAGTCAAGAGGAGAGGTCTTTAGAAACCCAGTCCTGCTGACACCTTGATCGTGCGCCGTCAGCCTCCAGAACTCTAAGGAAATGACGTTTCTGTTGTCTAAGCCACCTCGTTCTCTGTTATGGCAGCCCTAGCAAGTTAGTGGAATGCCAGTGGAGGCAGAGTGATGCCAACACAGCTCCACAGGCTCCAGGTCAGGCTGCCCGTTAGCCAGCCCCTGAGTGTGTCCTAGCCCCAGTATGGCGCCACTGGGGTAAGTGAGTTCCTAGGAACCTGGCTGGGTTCCATCACAGAATCACTGTACAGGGATAGCTGTATCCAGAGAGAAGCGGGGAGACGAACCTCTCTTTCAAGGTGAGCCTGAACACCACAACTGCAAACACAGAGCGAAAATAATATCAAAAAAAGTAAGCCAATCAAATCACCAGTTGGAAGATGGATTTACTCAATACCAAATTAAAATAATAATCTGAAAGTAATTTTAAATAGAGGTATTTTGGGAATACCAAAAAGATAAAGGAACACTCTCCATAAAAATAGTAAGTGTAGTCGCCCAGTCATGTCCGACTCTTTGCGACCCTGTGGACTGTAGCCCACCAGGCTCCTCTGTCCATGGGATTCTCCAGGCAAGAAGACTGGAGTGGGTTGCCATGCCCTCCTCCAGGGCATCTTCCCAACCCAGGGACTGAACCTGGGTCTTCCACATCACAGGCAGATGCTTTACCCTCTGAGCCAGCAGGGAGATTAAAAACCAAGAAATTATGAAAAACAAAAGGACACAAAAAAACACACAAAAATTCCTTGAAATAAAAATTACAGGTATTAAAAGGATAAATTCAATAGATTACTTGTAATTTAGACTAGAAACTTAAAAAAAAAAGTAGTGAATTACAAAATAATGAGGAATTCACCCTAAATGTGGGAAAGCAAGAAAAAGGGCAGTCAGTCTCTATGGGCATAAATTGAGAAGCTAAACCAATCATCTGATGGAAGTTCCACAAAATAAGGGAGATCCTCGTAGAAGAAGGAGCATTCAAAGATGGAAAACCTGAACACTTTCTTTAATTAAATGCAAGTCCATTAAAAGCATTAGTTTTAAAAAGTAGAAATTATGAAATTTTCTTCCCAAGGACAAAATGCAAGATGTCATGCTCTATCACTGTGGACTTAATAAGGAAGTGAAAATCTGTAAAAAAAAAAAAAAAAGTACAGACCTTGGGCAGTACGCATGCGTTTTTACTCAGTAGCTTCAGTCGTGTCCAACTCTTTGAGACCCCATGGACTGTAGCCTGTCAGGCTCCTCTGTGCATGGGGATTCTCCAGGCAAGAATACTGGAGTGGGTTACCATGCCCTCCTCCAAGAGATCTCCCCAACCCAGGGATCGAACCTGGGTCTCCTGAATTGCAGGCAGATACTTTACCTACTGAACCACCTAGAAACCCTTGTGAAGTATACCAACATCTAACAATTGTACCTTGGTAGGTGGGAGATTCCTTTTAAGACAATGGATACACTCACCCCATCAGTCGTCATGGGCAATGGTAAATCCTAGAGCAGAAAATAAGGCAGGCCTTAGTGCTGGTGAAGAACTTTCTGTGTTGGGATTGAGACTCCAAGGAAAAGAGACTCTACAGTACTAAGGATGGCCACTGCAAGGAGCTGTTTTGTGAATTAAACCTTCATCTTCAAGAAGGTACATCTAAGTTTTAGGCCCACTGGTATCTTGAGCTTGAGTGGTCCTGTGCTCACACCCTAAGAACCAAGAACATGTCAGGAACAGGCACAGCAGATGTCTGATGCTAAAAGCTCTCAAGTGCCTTGTAAAATTCATTTACCTGAACTGAAGTGGCTGGTCAGTAGAACTGCAACCCTTGAGTCTTGGTATTTTCTGCCTAAGAGGAGGATGGTACACATCTTTAATCCTGAAGGCACCATCTAAGTCTTGGTGAAGCCATGAAATTAAAAGACATTTACTTCTTGGAAGGAAAGTTATGACCAACCTAGATAGTATATTGAAAAGCAGAGATATTATTTTGCTAACAAAGGTCCGTCTAGTCAAGGCTATGGTTTTTCCAGAGGTCATGTATGGATGTGAGAGTTGGACTGTGAGAAAAGCTGAGCACCAAAGAATTGATGCTTTTGAAGTGTGGTGTTGGAGAAGACTCTTGAGAGTCCCTTGGACTGCAAGGAGATCCAACCAGTCCATCCTAAAGGAGATCAGTCCTGGGGGTTCATTGGAAGGATTGATGTTGAAGCTGAAACTCCAATACTTTGGCCACCTCATGCGAAGAGCTGACTCATTTGAAAAGACCCTGATGCTGGGAAAGATTGAGGGCAGGAGGAGAAGGGGACGACAGAGGATGAGATGGTTGGATGGCATCACCGACTCAATGGACACAAGTTTGGGTGAACTCCAGGAGTTGGTGATGGACAGGGAGGCCTAGCGTGCTGTGATTCATGGGGTCGCAAAGAGTCAGACATGACTGAGCGACTGAAATGAACTGAACTGCAGTCTTGGTGAACTGGTGAAGATGGGCCTTCATGATCATGGAGGCCCAGAAACACCGGATGCATTCATTTGCTAAGGCTACCATAACCAAGAACCACAGAGGGGTGGCTTAAACGACAGAAATTTATTTCCTCACCGTTCTTGTAGCTAGAAGTCCCAGATCAGCGTGTTACCTGGTTTGGTTTCCCCTGAGGCCTCTCTCCTTGACTTTTAGATATCCATCTTCACCCTTTGTCTTCACGTGGTCTTCCGCTGTGTACATCCATGTCTGTGTCCCGGCATCCCCTTCTTGTACGGATACAAGTCATATTGGCTTAGAACCCACACATATGACATCATTTTACCCTAATTACCTCTTCACTGGTCCTTTCTCCAAATGCAAGCACATTCTGAGCCACTGGGGTTAGGGCTTCTGTGTATGGGTTTGGTGGGGTTGGCACCCTACCCGACCTGCAACGTGAGGTTTTTATGCAAATGTAAGAACCATCCAAGAACAGGTTCTCGCAATGTCGACAGAATTTTCTAGTAGTGACAGCGGCAAGCAGGGGAGAGTGGGGACGGGGCTGTCTAAAATGTAGCAGCCACAGAGATCTGGCCCAAGAGTACATCAGAGCTCCTTCAGAGGGGCCCTGGCTCAGAAACTTGCTTAAGCTGCTCCATAGAAAAATCTGGAAAGAGAGTTACTAAGGGACATTTGAATTTCCCCTTTGAATAAATAGAGGCTCAATTTGAACACCAACGAAAATGTGAGTTTTTTTTAACCCCAGAGTGGAGAATTGAGGCATGCTAATCATGATACCAGAATATGAATGCAACTTTTATTGCTAAAGGAGAAGAGACGTGAGAGGTAGAGAAGCTGAGAGGGCAACTGAGAAGAATGGGTTCCCAGAGATGTAGCCTTCCTACTCAGAGAAGGCAATGGCACCCCACTCCAGTACTCTTGCTTGGAAAATCCCATGGACGGAGGAGCCTGGTGGGCTGCAGTCCATGGGGTCGCTAAGAGTCAGACACGACTGAGTGACTTCCCTTTCACTTTTCATTTCCATGCATTGGAGAAGGAAATGGCAACCCACTCCAGTGTTCTTGCCTGGAGAATCCCAGGGACGGGGGAGCCTGGTGGGCTGCCATCTATGGGGTCACACAGAGTCGGACATGACTGAAGCGACTTAGCAGCAGCAGTAGCAGCAGCCTTCCTACTTACTGTACAGGGCTTAGCAGACCTGCACTGCAGACTCTGCTTGGGGCTGAGGGTAACCTACTGAATTAGGTATGCGAGAGGAATGTTAAAAACAAGTATTTGTTTCAGCACAATTCCTGTATCGTATTTTGAAAATTCCATACAAGTTTTAAGACTCTAAGAAAAAACATAAGCAAAAGGAACACGGAAAAGTTCTATGTAGGTCCTTAATTCTTAGATAAACTTAACCACAAGGAGACTGCCTTTGCACACAAAGCTGCTCCCCTGATAACTAATCAGCACCTTTAAGGCAAATGTACAGATGCAGCCAATGGAAAAGAGGCTCAAATATTTATTCATTTGTTCATTCAGGAAATACCAGTGAGTACATACTAGCAAATGAGAGAGGTAAGGGCCCTTCTCTCACTGTGTTTCTATTTGTGCCAAATCAGAATAATACAAGGAGGGTAAAGCCCTTTGTAAACAGAGGACTCTCCACAAAATCATGGGCAGAGTGAAAGAAACTATAAGCAATTGCCTAGGACCCTGGGTCCAATAACACATGACTTTTACTATCATGAATTTAAAGAGGAATAGAATAGAACCAAGTAGGAAAGAGCCCTTTGGAGAAGGCCACCGTAAGAGAAGCTGTGAGTTTTAGTCCAGGTGTGAAGTCAGCCCAAGGGAACAATCAGGGGACTAGAGGGATCAAAACTCCCATTCTGTCTCTGCCCTCCCTGGGTCTTCTGCAGGGGCACCCCATTGGCCAGATCCAAGCCCCCGGCAGAAGACAAGGGCAGCGACTCAGGGATCCCAGGCAGATCGGCCTGCAGGGCTGCGAGCTGGGTGAAGTCAAGTGGAGACTTGATCTGGAAGGGGTAATAGAAGGCGTCTGGTCTGGCGCCCCTATCTTTACATTCCATCTGCTTGACACCAGTACACAGAGGAGCTCAGTGCCTTTTACACACACCATGTTGGACCCAGCCTCCATAAATGGCCTTTCCAAATATTTGATGTTTTACAGTCACGGCAAGGAACACACTCAAGGAATTTGGACACTCGTAAATGAGATCAGCACTTACAAATCAAAAAGCATTTGCTTAGCACACTCCCTAAAGGTCGCTGTGAAAGGCTGGGGTTCTTTCTGGCAAGGCTTGGTGATAATAGCAGCTTTGTCAGGAGTCACTGCTACAGCCCGTGCCTGGGGAAAAAGCCTTCGAAAACCTCAGTACTGGGTTGAAATGTTAGACTCCCGCTAGAAAAGAAATCCCTTAGAAAGTCTCAAGGCCAGGAAAATGAATCAACATATGTCCTGTGTCATTTCTCCAGACTTCTAAAGAAAGCATGCCACAGTCAACATCCCCCTCAACACCATTTTTCCCTCTATTGTCCCAACACTATCTGTCCTTGTTTTGAACCGATAACTGAACATTTTTAGAGTATCCGTCCTTTCCGCCGTATATTTTAAGTATATCGAATATCCTGTTATCCATGAGTCTCACAGTAGTTTACAGACATTAATTCTCCAACCAAATATGTGAAGTTAAAGCATAATGACCACTTTCCTTCCAATTGTTTAAATACAGGAAGCACAGAAACAATTAGAAACCACACCTCTGTTCTTACAGCAAGTGTGCTGCAGAATGAGACTGAACTTGCCTCACCCTTAGCAGTTTTTCAGTTCTTATATCATTGGACAGAATATATTAGTCTGCTTTTTATTTTTCATTACCCTACCCCCAAAACTGAGGTGTCTTCTAAGGAAACGAATGATTGCAGGCCACGTGACATGTTTCAGGTACTGTGCTTTAAAATCACTGATTCTTCACATTTCACATTCAGGACCCTTCATCTTTATAGTTCAGTTCAGTCGCTCAGTCGTGTCCGACTCCTTTTGACCCCATGGACTGCAGCATGCCAGGCCTCCCTGTCCATCACCAGTTCTGGGAGTTTACTCAAACTCATGCCTGTCCAGTCAGTAAAACCATCCAGCCATCTCATCCTCTGTCGTCCCCTTCTCCTCCTGCCCTCAATCTTTCCCAGCATCAGGGTCTTTTCAAATGAGTCAGCTCTTCGCATGAGGTGGCCAAAGTATTGGAGTTTCAGTTCCAGCATCAGTCCTTCCAAAGAACACCCAGGACTGATCTCCTTTAGAAAGGACTAGTTGGATCTCCTTGCAGTCCAAGGGACTCTCAAGAGTCTTCTCCAACACCACAGTTCAAAAGCATCAATTCTTTGGCGCTCAGCTTTCTTCACAGTTCAACTCTCACATCCATACATGGCCACTGGAAAAACCATAGCCCTGACTGGATGGACTTTTGTTGGGAAAGTAATGTCTCTGTTTTTAACATGCTGTCTAGGTTGGTCATAACTTTCCTTCCAAGGAGCAATTGTCTTTTAATCTCTTGACTGCATCTGGTCACGTTCATATGGGGCTTTAAAAACAGTCCTGATGCCGAGGCTGTCATTGTTCCATCGCTGAGCTGTGTCCTGCTCTTTGCGTCCTCATGGATTGCAGCATGCCAGGATCCCCTACCCTTCACCATCTCCCAGAGTTTGCTCAGATTCCAACTGTCCATCGAGTCTGTGATGCCATCCAGCCATCTCATCCTCTGCCGTCCCCTTCTCCTGCCCTCAATCTTTCCCAGCAACAGGGTCTTCTCCAATAAGCTGGGTCTTCACTTATTGGCCAAAATATTGGAGCTTCAGCTTGAGCGTCAGTCCTTCTGTTCAGGTTGCTTTCCTTTAGGATGGACTAGTTTGAGCTCCTTAAGGGACTCTCCAGAGTTTGATCCAGCACCACAATTTGAAAGCATCAGTTCTTCAGCACTCAGACTTCTTTATGGTCCAGCTCTCACATTCATATATGACTACTGGAAAAACCATAGCTTTGACTATACCGACCTTTGTACTGAATGCTACTTAAGTCAGAAACTTTGGGGTGGGGCCCAGACACCAGTATATTTTTTAACTTCCCAGGTGATTCCAATGGGTGGTCAAATTTAAGAACCAGTACTTGAAAACCCTTCCCTCTTAAAATGTGCTATATAGTCAACAGTTTCAGTACTAACTGTGAGCTTCCCAGACATGCAGAATTTCAGATGCTGCCCCAGGCCTACTCAGTGTTCATTCTGGCAAGCTACCAAGTGGCTAACCGGCACACTGACGTTGGGAAAAATTGCTGCTTTAAAAAGTTACACAGTCTAATGATGTCAGTGTCACTGTCCTCATTTTATAAATGAAGAAACATATTCAGAAAAGTCAGGTAATATGCAGATTCTAAGGGCTGATTGACTTTTACTATTCGTAATGTGTTTTTGGACGGCTCCAGTTTAACACTGGAGGAGAGTTTTTTTGTTTTTTTTTTTTAAGAAAAGCTGATGAAAGCTTTGAAATCTCACCCAAGAATTAATGCCAAAGAAAAGAAACTACATGCACTTTGAAAGGTTCATTGGCCTCTGTGCCAGCGTGCAGGTCCAGGGGCCACAGGTGGTGAGCACTACCGCCCCCGTCCATCCCTCCGCCATGACACCGTGATCGATATGATGCGAGCATGTAAGTTCTTCTCAATATAAAAGTTGATCTATAAAGAAAATAAACTTTATCTTGAATACACAAACACACACCCCAAGCATGTCCCCTAAATAGCCCAAATGCTCTGGGAATTTTACAACCAAAAGCCCTCGCCCAAGGCACATTGACAACAGGTAGGATTGTACGTGAGCACTTCTGCAGGCCTGTTAGCAGTTGAACCTGATTGTTCAGCAGCTGATACTGATTTGGAATTCTTTCACTCTATTTCATTATTCCTTTTCCATGGTTCTTTTCTAGCTGGGGCTGCTGGTGTTGTTTACTATGTATATACTTTTAAAACTAAAAAGGACATACTTTGAGAGCACTCTGGAGAGAAACATAAAAAGTTACTTCTTTATATATCGTTTTGCAGTTGAATTTATTTAAACTGATGGTGGGTGATTATTAGGTGTGGGAAAATCTAAGGTTAAAAAAAGATTTAACTTGCTGGCGGCTCTCCTTGAGTTTCTTACATCTCTTGCTACTCTTTAGGTATCTTGGCTAAATTCGTAAACATCTGATTTGCAGGTATTTGTGAGTTAGAATGCCAAGGAATATTGTTGTTAAGTGGAGAAAGATGCCTTTCCTGGGTCAGAAACCCTCTTAAAAGAAGTACATGTGCTCATAGTACTAGAAGATTTCATCACTGAAGCAAGATGCTCTTGGTGGAACATTTGATAGAATAACCCATTTTCAGAAGAAACATGAGGGAAATGTTAAGGCAAGAGATTTTAAATGTATTAAATAGAGAGAAAGTAATGGTTGCATTCAGAAAAACCACCAACGTATATATTAAATAATCACATATTAAGTGAATACTTGAGAGCATTAATTTGTAAGTCTGCAAGTCCAAAGTGGTTTTCCTTAAATGTGATCACACAGCATCAGGACCAGTGGCTACCTTTGAAACATAAATGTCATCCAATGTTCGACTCTTAGAGGCAAAACACAGACAAAAGCTTTAGACTGTCATAAATTACATCATGAAAAATAAACATAGAGATCATCAATTATATGTAAAATAGTATAGAGAAAAGAAAAAGAAGCTGTCCGATAATTTTATCCCTGTAAAAAAAGCGCTATTCTTAAAAGCGTGTAATTAATGAACTTGCTTCTTTAGTAGGCCTGGGAAATACAGTGCATTCTCCTTATTATTCTGGCTTGGCAAGATTATATTAACTCTTCGAGGCCACAAAGTGCAACAGAACAAGTATATGAAATTTACTCGTGTTTATTTCATATATAACACCTCAGTGCCTGAATGTGGCACTGGAAATAAGTAAAAATCAGGCTTGTGTTCATCTTCATCTAAGTGAATTTTCATATTTAAGGACCACAGAGACCTACTAATGAGGCAATATTTATCAAGCAGGACTTCCAAGGAGAACTATAAAGTAAGGTTTTCATAAAAATTATATATCTATAAAATTTACCATATATAATTATATATATATATATAGAGAGAGAGAGAGAGAGAAATGATAGATTTCTTAACTCATTCAGTGGCAAAGTTCACTAAAATATTCAGTGCTGTGGCCACATACTTTTATAACGTGGATTCAGATTTACTCCCACGTACCTAGAACTCCCCTGGAGGAGCAAATGGCAGCCCAGACCAGTACCCTTGCCTGGGAAATCCTATGGACAGAGAAGCCTGCGAGCTCCAGTCCATGGGGTCACAAGAGCTGGACACGACTGAGCCACTAAACGACCTCGATGACCTAGACTTCTCTCTTCATACATCTACTATTAATCAATCATGGTGCTATGACATATTTTTCCAATTTCTCCATGCCTGAGCTGATCTCCACTGTCATTTTTTAATCTCCTCTGTTGTCATTGTTCAGTCATATCTGACTCTCTGTAACCCCACTGACAGAATGTGGTCCACTGGAGAAGGGAATGGCAAACCACTTCAGTATTCTTGCCTTGAGAACCACAAGGTCTAGTGGTTTTCCCTACTTTCTTCAATTTCAGTCTGAATTTGGTAATAAGGGGTTCATGATCTGAACCACGGTCAGCTCCTGGTCTTGTTTTTGTTGACTGTATAGAGCTTCTCCATCTTTAGCTGCAAAGTATATAATCAATCTGATTTCAGTGTTGAACATCTGGTGATGTTCTTGTGTTGTTGGAAGAGGATGTTTGTGTTGTTGGAAGAGGATGTTTGCTATGACCAGTGCATTTTCTTGGCAAAACTCTATTAGTCTTTGCCCTGCTTCATTCCTTTTCCAAGGCCAAATTTGCCTATTACTCCAGGTGTTTTTTGACTTCCTACTTTTGCATTCCAGTCAGAATGTTGTCCACTGGAGAAGGGAATGGAAAACCACTTCAGTATTCTTGCCTTGAGAACCCCATGAACAGTATGAAAAGGCAAAATGATAGGATACTGAAAGAGGAACTCCCCAGGTCAGTAGGTGCCCAATATGCTACTGGAGATCAGTGGAGAAATAACTCTAGAAAGAATGAAGGGATGGAGCCAAAGCAAAAACAATACCCAGCTGTGAAATGTCAGGTCCATGAATCAAGGCAAATTGGAAGTGGTCAAACAAGAGATGGCAAGGGTGAACATCGAAGGAATCAGCGAACTTAAATGGACTGGAGGGTAAATTTAACTCAGATGACCATTATATCTACTACTGTGGGCAAGAATCCCTCCGAAGAAATGGAGTAGCCACCATGGTCAACAAAAGAGTCTGAAATGCAGTTCTTGGATGCAATCTCAAAAATGACAGAATGATTTCTGTTCGTCTCCAAGGCAAACCATTCAATATCAGAGTAATGCAGGTCTATGCCCCAACCAGTAATGCTGAAGAAGCTGAAGTTGAATGGTTCTATGAAGACCTACAAGACCTTTTAGAACTAACACCCAAAAAAGATGTCCTTTTCACTATAGGGGACTGGAATGATAAAGTAGGAAGTCAAGAAACAGCTGGAGTAACAGGCAAATTTGGCCTTGGAATGCGGAATGAAGCAGGGCAAAGACTAATA
>SJYX01013250.1:133929-156151 GCA_006410675.1 Oreotragus oreotragus | reverse complement strand
ATATGCAGATGACACCACCCTTATGGCAGAAAGTGAAGAGGAACTAAAAAGCCTCTTGATGAAAGTAAAAGAGGAGGCTGAAAAAGTTGGCTTAAAGCTCAACATTCAGAAAACTAAGATCATGACATCTGGTCCCATCACTTCATGGGAAACAGATGGGGAAACAGTGGAAACACTGTCAGACTTTATTTTTCTGGGCTCCAAAATCACTGCAGATGGTGACTGCAGCCAAGAAATTAAAAGACACTTACTCCTTGCAAGGAAAGTTATGACCAACCTAGATAGCATATTCAAAAGCAGAGACATTACCTTGTCAACAAAGGTCCGTCTAGTCAAGGCTATGGTTTTTCCTGTGGTCATGTATGGATGTGAGAGTTGGACTGTGAAGAAAGCTGAGCGCTGAAGAATTGATGCTTTTGAACTGAGGTGTTGGAGAAGACTCTTGAGAGTCCATTGGACAGCAAGCAGATCCAATCAGTACATCCTAAAGGAAATCAGCCCTGAATATTCATTGGAAGGACTGATGTTGCAGCTGAAACTCCAATACTTTGGCCACCTCATGCGAAGAGTTGACTTATTGGAAAAGACCCTGATGCTGGGAGGGATTGGGGGCAGGAGGAGAAGGGGATGACAGAGGATGAGATGGCTGGATGGCATCACTGACTCGATGGATGTGGGTTTGAGTGAACTCCGGGAGTTGGTGATGGACAGGGAGGCCTGGCATGCTGCAATTCATGGGATGGCAGAGTCAGACATGACTGAGTGACTGAACTGAACTGAACCCTACTGAATTCCAGCACACCAGGCTTCCATGTCCTTTACTATCTCCTGAAGCTTGCTCAAACTCATGTCTATTGAGTCAGTGATGCCATCCAACCATCTCATCCTCTGTCATCCCCTTCTCATGCCCTCAACTTTTCCCAACATCAGGGTCTATTCCAATAAGCTGGCTCTTAATCATACTGCCTTGATATATTTTTCCAATTCCTCCATGCTCAAGCTGTTCTTCACCATCATTTTTTAATTTCATTTACTCTTTGCCAAATGCCAGTGCTTCTATGAGCCCAGCAGATGGTCTTACAAGTCCTGCTCAGGTTGATGACAAAGACTATGGGTCAGTGGCATTGAAAGTTGTTGGGAAATATTTTCACCATCTGTCCTGAAGTCTCTAGTTGGGACACATTTCTTCCTTAATAATGAGAGCAGATGTGTCAGGAGAGGTTGTGTGTCACTGAGAGCACACCGTTCACTCCTTTTGTCCTGGTGTAAGCGTGTGTATCATGCTCCTTTGCACACATATTTAGAGCACTGAGAGTCTGTGTTCAGTATAACAGACAATTTGCATCACTATTTGCAACCCCAAGTAGAATAGTTAGAATTGAATCAATTTGCATCACCGTTGATGGAGTGGGGCTTAGATCTCCCTATTAGTGCTCCTATAAATCTCATTAATGGTGTAATATAGGTCACTTTAACCATGTGCCCTCATGTAATTCTGCCACCACCGCAAGTAGAAAGCAGTAACGTGTCTTGAGACCATTTTCCCTTAAAATAGTGTCTCTGTGACTTGCCAGATATTTATTACAACACTGTTTTATGTCTTTATCTTTCTTAATGCAGAATTGGCAATGCTATTGGCTTCAGAAGAGACTTATTATGTAGAAAGAATTCCTGAATGGTGAAGAAAGAACATATTTACTCGCTCTGGAAAATTCAATGGACGGAGGAGCCTGGTGGGCTGCAGTCCATGGGGTCGCTAACAGTCGGACAGACTGAGCAACTTCACTTTCACTTTTCTCTTTCATGCATTGGAGAAGGAAATGGCAACCCACTCCAGTATTCTTGCCTGGAGAATCCCAGGGATGGGGGAGCCTGGTGGGCTGCTGTCTATGGGGTCACACAGAGTCGGACACGACTGAAGTGACTTAGCAGCAGCAGCAGCATTAAGGTGAGTGGCGTATTTGTAAAGACTTAACAGAATAAATACATGCTGACTTGAAGATTATGATATTCAGTAGAATTAGATAAACATTAACATCAAGTTTATGGTTACAGTTGTATTTTTGGATGACTCTCTGAGCTGTTGCTAGTTTGGAGGAGTATATATTTTGAAAGAGTGAATGGAAACAGAAGGTTGAAGACATGAACTATAAATCTGAACCCATATTTAAATCCTAAGTTGTACCACATTGTCCTCTCAGATCAACTATTTGAGTGATGATAGACCTGATCTCAACAAACAGGAAGCAAAGTGAAGTGGGAAAAGTCTGAGTAGGACTAGATTCTTGCCCTGCCCCTGCCACTATCTTTCTAAGAACCTTGGTGTGTGGGGAATTCTATCTCTGTAGTGTAAAACTGTACTTAGAGGACGGGACAGTCTCTTCAGCCCTTCCAGCTTTGTCCTTCAAACATCAGTTCAGTTCAGTTCAGTCGCTCCGTTGTGTCCAACTCTTTGCAACCCCACGGACTACAGCACACCAGGCCTCCCTGTCCATCACCCGCTCCCGGAGTTTACTCAGACTCATGTCCATCAAGTCAGTGATGCCATCCAGCCATCTCATCCTCTGTGGTCCCCTTCTCCTCCTGCCCTCAATCTTTTCCAGCATCAGGGTCTTTTCAAATGAGTCAGCTCTCCGCATCAGGTGGCCAAAGTATTGGAGCTTCAGCTTCAGCATCAGTCCTTCCAATGAACACCCAGGACTGATCTCCTTTAGGATGGACTGGTTGGATCTCCTTGCAGTCCAAGGGACTCTCGAGAGTCTTCTCCAACACCACAGTTCAAAAGCATCAATTCTTCGGTGCTCAGCTTTCTTTATAGTCTAACTCTCACATCCATACATGACCACAGGAAAAACCATAGCCTTGATTAGATGGACTTTGTTGGCAAAGTAATATCTCTGCTTTTTAATATGCTGTCCAGGTTGGTCATAACTTTTCTTCCAAGGAGTAAGCGTCTTTTAATTTCATGGCTGCAGTCACCATCTGCACTGATTTTGGAGCCCCCCAAAATAAAGTCTGCCACTGTTTCCACTGTTTTCCCATCTATTTCCCATGAAGTGATGGAACCAGATGCCATGATCTTTGTTTTCTGAATTTTGAGTTTTAAGCCAACTTTTCACTCTTCTCTTTCACTTTCATCAAGAGGCTCTTTAGTTCTTCTTCACTTTCTGCCATAAGTGTGATGTCATCTGCATATCTGAGGTTATTGATATTTCTCCTGGCAATTTTGATTCCAGTTTGTGCTTCTTCCAGCCCAGCATTTCTCATGATGTACTCTGCATATAAGTTAAATAGCACGGTTACTTAATATATAGTCTTAACATCAGCAGCTCTATAAGAGAAAAGAATCGGGCATTAGCCATTCTGTCACCCTCTCATGTGGTTATTCGTGTGTTATTTTAAAACTCACATGAGGCAAGATTTATGAGAACTTTTAGAAATGTAGAAAGTATTAAAGCAAAACAGTGGGAGATGAAGGCAGAGGTGACATTCCATGGTTCATCGTCTCTAGCCCATCAGCTTTAAGTTTTTGTATCTTGTCCCTTCTAATCTGAGTCTTTTTTACTATTTATCCTTCATTTATTGACTCACACTCAGAGTCACAACCTCAACCCAAAGGAAGGCACCTTTTTAATATTACAAAATTCCAAGGGACAGCACAGGACTTTTGTAATTTCTCAACCTGTTTGAGTACTTTGAGTACTCAGGGACTTAATGGAGTGGAAAACAGACAGTAGAACCCACAGTCTAATGGGGAGAGACATAAAATAATTACACATACGAAAGGAAAATACGTAATGGTAAAGGGACGCAGTGAATTAGTAACTTTTAAGGGGATATGTATTTTGTTATTCATGACAGCACCTCCTCCATGCACTTTTAAAATAGTGGCATTTACATGTACAAGCATATCATTCATTCAGACTACATTTGGCATAATATTACAGGCCCCTAACAGTTAAATTTCTGCCCCAGGTTAGAAATCTTCACTTTGTCTGATGGTTGTGTCCCTACCTAGAATATGGTGGTCAAAGACAAAGAGCTTGCTTATTAATTAAATGCTTTTGCCATGTAAGTGCATTAAGAGAAGTAACTTCTTGCTGTTACCTCAGACAAGCCCCAGATTTATTTCCCACTTCTGTTATCGTCACACAGCTGAATGGGGAAGCGTAGAATGGGGGTGGAAATTTGCTCTCCAAGAGACCACGCTATCAGAATCGCCACCGTCTTGCAGCTGTTCCCTCTGGGTTATCCTCTGACGCTGCCAGCTTAAGGCACGCAGGTCTGGAGGAGGTATTCCAGCTTTACCTCAGCCTGAAACTGTGTCACCATGCGATGTATCCCATGGCATCTGTCTTCCCAACAACAAACACTGCCTATTTCTCGGGCCCAACATGATGCCCACTCAATACATTCTTACGAAATGAACCAGTGGAATGTGAAAAAGCATGTTCTTTGCAATTCAGCATGACAAAGGGATTTCCAGTCCTTTCTACCAGGACACAACAGACTCCACAGCACTAGCAAAAAAAAAAAAGCATTTGGTATGGTTACCACTGAGACCCATTGTAAACACAGCTTGGGACTTCCATCAGCCATCTGTGAAGGGTCCCCACGACTCCGTGGGAAGGGGAGCTGACTGGTGGCTGTCCGTGGGTCCACCAGACTGGGCCTCTCTGATGAAACTCCCTCCTGTGCTTCATCCTTCGAAGGAGTGACAGAGGCCTGCAGATTTGCAGCACTATTGAGTGAGTCTGTCTCCTGCCAGTTCCAAAGGAAGAGCGACAGAAAGTTTACAAAGTGAAATAGGAACACAGACTCCAAACACACATGTAGAAGAAGGAGATAATAATTGTTGCCAAGTAAATACTTCTGTTACTGGTCAAAATTCAGGAGTTTTACAGTAAAACTGCCTTATGTTTCCAAAGGTCGTTGGGTTTTCAAAGCACTTCTGTATTAGTGATCATTTGAGCCTCAGAATAACACTACACCTAGGAGAGGCAGGAGATTTTATTCATATTTGAGAGGTGAGGAGGGTGTCCACAGGGATGGGTGGCTTGCCTGAGGTCACACAGTGAAAAAGAGTTGGAACGAGGAAGAGCACCCAGAACCCTCAACATCTTGATTCTTATCTTCAGATGGATGAAGATCCTTCTGACCCCGGTTGTGGGTTGGACAGTTGTTTCCACATTTGCGATTACTGTCACGCCTGGCCCTTGTCTCCAATGCATGCTATTTAAAATTACCACAGATAGCTAAATCTGAAGGGAAGTCATTAATAAAGAAGCTGTGAAAAAATGACCTCGGTTTTTCTACATGAAAATGAAGTCAAGTGCAATTTCAGATAGAGCTCAGCTATCCAATCCACTCCTTTCAAGTCACGATACCAACCTACCTGTGAAATAAACAACGAACCAACCCGATCACAGTTTTCAGGGATGATTGACATTATAATAATCTCCTTCTAAATCTAAATGTTCCCAAACTCTTATCAAACACGTAGCTATTCTGAGAATGACCTTAATTCCCAATATTTTTTTTCACAAACACTAAAAGTCAATATCTTTTTGTACCAAAACATTTACATAAAATTTAAGAAATCTGTAAATCAGCACAATGAATAGATGGCATTCTCCCTGTCCTTACTAAAATGACTCTCTGTACATTATGGAACTATAAACTATAGTGAGAACTACAAAAAAAATTTTTTTCTTCAGTTCTCAGGAAAAGAACTTAAAATTTATAAGTGGTTGACAGAAATTAAAACCATATTTGGTTTGCATTTAAAGCTGGCTGTTTATGCCTATTAGTTATGCACCAGCATACTGCCATGCTTATATAGGTGTTCAATAAATATTTGGTAAATGATTGATGGATGAGTGATCCAATGCCCTATATATATATACTTGTCTGTCCTGCTATACAACTTTCAGGAGACAATTAAAGAGAATTATAAAGCATAGAATAGAGAATTAGGCCTTTAAAGACAAAAATTTGAGTCATTAGTTCTAAATAATGAGATGATCTAGGCCTAACTTCTTAACTCACCAGGCCTTCGGATTTTTCAACAATAGACTAAAACTATGGATAAAATTTCAGGTCTTCTCTAAGGTTACTTCTAGTATTTTCTAATTCTAGATTGAAAAGCTATTATCCAAGGAAATGTCTCACTCCCACCAGAAAATAAGTATGGAATGAAGGGTGATTGCAGACAAAGGTCTTAGCTTTCTAAGGTTAAATGTGCTTAGAGGGTGAGAGGTGGGGGGATTACAAATTGTAAAGATAATAAGGACTTCTCAGAGCCTTATAGACACTGTTCTTAGCACATTATCATCTATTACAGAGTCCTATAAAAGAATCGTGGTGAAGACAGAAGTAGGCTCGAAGAGACAAGAAAGGGTACTGAGGACCTCTAAAGTTTCTTCTCCCTTTTATTTTCATTCTTTAAAAAAGTAGATGAAGGAAAGGGAAATGCATTATGAACTGTTTTGAAGTCCCAGAACTTGGAGAGTGAGTCATGTAAGCCTGGAGGAGTACAAAAGAGGAGACCTCTAGAAAAAGATGGAATTCATAGAGACGGAGTCCACATAGGGCTCTTAATTTTTGAAGAACTGGCACCTCAAAGAAGGGTTTCAGCCAGAGCCCTGAAAAGCTAGAACTGGGACCCAGATAAGAAACGGTTGCGCTCTGCCAAAGGCCATGAAAGAGCCGGAGAGGGTACCTGAGCCTTGGAGGAGAGAAAGGGGACAGTGTCAGCAGACTGCTAACAGGAGGACCCCAACTGTGAGGGGAGCACCCCCGAGCTCAGAGAATGCCTAGTAGCTGCCTGGAAGGAGCCGGACCTTTAACCTAACAGCACCAGGCAAGGGGACTTCGTCTGCCTCAGCTACGACCCTGGCCGCCCAGAATTCGCTCCCACTGTTTCGTACAACGCTTGAAAGAACCAGGCAACTATGTGCATGGGAGAATTCCATGAGCAGGCTTAGCATGGGAGAAGAGGAACCCAGGAAGGCTGTGACCCCTCAATAGGGTCTTTAAAGGCTAAATCCTCTGCCTTTCTCCTCCTCCTCCCACAGCCCATCCCCTGTCCTTGTTTCCTCGGGAGGGGTAGAGAAATTTTAGCTGGTGTATACAGGCACTCAGGCCGGCCAAGGAGCTCCTTGGTTCTGTCTCTGGGGTGGGTGTCACTCCCGCACACCAAGCTTCCCATGGAGAAACTGTAGAGTCCACCCAAACACCCACGATGCACATATTAGGTAGATGTATTCAAGGGATGAAAAGGTGAGCAAGACATTAGAATTACTTCCCACAGAGTGGGGGACATAAAGCCATGAATACCCAAGACAAAGTAAAGTAAATGGTAAGCCACATGTGAGGCTGAAACAGAGATCAGCGTCCAGCTCACTCCCAGGGTAACCGGAAGGACAGCTTGCGTCTCTCCACCCTCTGCTTCCACCCACTTCCAAGCTGTACTCTTCTCTTCTCTTGCCTGGAAATCCTAAAGACCCCCTCTTTTTATTTCTCCTACTTCCTCCTGTCAATTCTCTTCTCACTGGGTCAGAGTGACCTTTTAGGATCAGGTCTCAGCCCCTCCACTGCTCTCAGACTCTCTGGTTGTCCTTAGCATGTAGTTCAGGGACTTGGTTTCCGAGGCGTCACCAGTCTGCCCTGCTCCGCTGTAGCTTCATCCTGAATGCCTCTCTTTGGTGTTGTCTCTCTCAGCCTTGCTGGTCTGCATTCCCTTCTTCCCGAATACCTTGCTCCCATCTGCCTGGGGGCATTTACATTTGCTGTTTCCACTTCCTGAAATGCTCACCTCTCTTCCTTCTTGCTTAGGTAACTCTGCACCATCTCCCTTGCCTCTCCCCAGAGTCCTCTCCTGGCATATCTCCTTTCTCTGCCCCCACTGGGTCAATGCCCTTGTTGACAGTTCCTGTGGCACAGAGAGCCTCCCTTCACAGCACTAAATGCCGGTTGTGAGTCATTCGTTGACAGCTGATACCCACACACCTAGGCTCCAGGAGGGCACAGACCACGTGTCTCTTCTCACCATTGTCTCCGCAGCACTTGTCTCAGGCATAAAGCAGGCACTCATTGGCTACTTCTTGAATGAATTCTAGCCATCAGAGAGCAATCATCCAACCCTCCTACAGAAGAGGGAACCGAGGCTCAGAAAGGCAAACAGACTTGCTCAAAGTCCCAACTTGCCGAACCAGAAAAAGTCCTCTTGCCCACAGGCTCGTAACCCATAGTTCTTATCCAATTCTACCACATGACCCTGAAGCTTGTTCAAGGGCCAAATAACAGCCTCCAGTTTTCTTGCTGGGACAAAAGGTGATTGAGAGGAGAGACAAAAGGAATTGTTCACTGGGTCACATGAGCGGCTGAGCATAAGCAAGAAGCTGAGAAACAGAAGACTGACACTTGAAAGGAAGCCTGACGAGTAGGCGGTGGGCTTCAGTGTTGACAGACACAGGAGAGACTGATCGGGTGGACGGGCCTGGGATGCGCACGGGCACAGGCGCCGGGCGTGAGGCTCCCCAAAGACGCCCCAGGGCCCTGGCCAGCACCTAATGAAATGAGTTTTCCAGGGAACTAATGGGGGTACTGGAAAGTATAACAGAGTCCAAGTTTGTTCAGCTTATTCTGAATCTTCTTGAGCGGCGGAGAGTGGCAGCAAAGGGATGAAGTTGCCAGGGCAAGGTGGAAGGTGGCAATCTGTTAATGGTTTTATATTTGAGGAATTGTATTTAGTAAACAGAGAGGGTGCTGTTGAGTTTGTTTGTTTGTTTGTTTTAAGCCTCTAAAAAAAAAAAAAAAAAAAAGGGAAGCCAAAGAAGTAGCTTTGTCTGATGAGTGACAGATGTTGACAGACACAGGAGAGACTGATCGGGTGGACGGGCCTGGGATGCGCACGGGCACAGGCGCCGGGCATGAGGCTCCCCAGAGACGCCCCAGGGCCCTGGCCAGCACCTAATGAAATGAGTTTTCCAGGGAACAAATGGGGGTACTGGAAAGTATAACAGAGTCCAAGTTTGTTCAACTGATTCTGAATCTTCTTGAGTGGCCGAGAGCGGCAGCAAAGGGATGAAGTTGCCAGGGCAAGGTGGAAGGCGGCAATCTGTTAATGGTTTTATATTTGAGGAATTGTATTTAGTAAACAGGGCGGGTGCTGTTGAGTTTGTTTGTTTGTTTGTTTTAAGCCTCTTAAAAAAAAAAAAAAAAAAAGGGAAGCCAAAGAAGTAGCTTTGTCTGATGAGTGACAGGGGCGGGGGACGAGAAAGGGGCGCCGGGCTGGTGCTGCTCCCTTCTGTTCACGCAGAGCACACCTTGGCCACCATCCTCCCTTTCAAGCAGTGCCAGTCCCCAGGCGCAGGGGTGAGTCTGGGCCAAGGTCACAGCACACGGTCGATGAGCCGCAAATCGGAGGCCACCGAGGCAGAGAGGGCAAGTGCTCTCTCCCCTGTCCACGAGAGAAGCACCATGTTCTAGCTTAAAGCCGGAGGGTTATTCGCTTCCTTTATGACCCACCTAGACAGCATATTGAAAAGCAGAGAGATTACTTTGTCAACAAAGGTCCAGCTAGTCAAGGCTACGGTTTTTCCAGTAGTCATGTATGGATGTGAGAGTTGGACTGTGAAGAAAGTTGACTGCAGAAGAATTGATGCTTTTGAACTGTGGCATTGGAAGACTCTTGAGAGTCACTTGGACTGCAAGGAGATCCATCCCTAACCCTAACCCTAACCCTAAAGGAGATCAGTCCTGAATGTTCACTGGAAGGACTGATGCTGGAGCTGAAACTCCAATACTTTGGCCACCTGATGTGAAGAACTGACTTATTGGAAAAGACCCTGATGCTGGGAAAGACTGAAGGCAGGAGGAGAAGGGGACGACAGAGGATGAGATGGTTGAATGGCATCACCGGCTCAATGGACATGAGTTTGGGTAAACTCTGGGAGTTGGTGATGGACAGGGAGGCCTGGCGTGCTGCGGTCCTTGAGATCACAAAGAGTTGGACACGACTGAGCGACTGAACTGAGCTGAACTGATTCGCTTCCTGACCAAAAGCGAAAGAGTCTCAGATGTGGGATCCCACATGGCAGGGCGGCTTTTGAGCTCCTCATCCCTCAACCTCTGTAGCCGTCTCCAGTCTTCAAGCATTGCCAGCTTCTGCATTAAAGACTGATGTCTACAGGGACACGTGGGTTCTGGCAGCCCCAGTGCAGGCATCAGGCCTTAACACAGAAGGGCCACGGGACTCTGGGTGCCTGGCCCTGCACCTGCCCCCAAAGCACGCGTCAGACTCAAGAATAGAGTGTGCAGGCTGTGCATGCACTGAGCCTCGCTTGTGAAAATGTCTCCAGACTTATACACGTGTAATTAAATTAAAGAAAAAAAAAAACTCAAATCAGATTCAGGGTACTCTGGGTAATATTACTTTGAGATTTTAGTAGAGTAATAACATGTTTTTAAGTTAATGTTTAAACAGAGAAGAATCAGAGTCGCATGTTGGAAAAAGTACAGACCGGACCTCCACCCAGTTTGGAATCCTGGCTGTTAAGCCTCTCTGAAGCTGTTTCCTACTTTTCCTATTGTAAGAGGAGACTCACAGCACTGGCCTTGGAGATCTAGGGGAGGACTGGAGATAATACCTGAGAACACACATGCGGAGCCTGGAATGTAGCAGGCGGCTGTTTATTGAATGGCACCACCTTTACATGGGACTATGAAACAAGACAAAACAAAAGGCAACATTTTTCTTTGTCAGTGGCTTTTAACACTCATTAATTAGATTGTAAAACTTCAGTTTATAGAAATCTTCTCACAACAGTCAAACGAGGTTAGTCACTGACCGGGCATCCTTTATTCTGGTTCTAGATTCCGGTTATCAGCTATTTCCCCAGTATCCCTTCATTCAGCAGGGACGTTGAGGAGAGTTTCTACATGTTTAAAAATGTAGGAGCTAGTCTATGGTGTAATTTTTGTCACAGCAATCTTAAGGACTCCTTAAAGTTCTTGCATTACCCACCTGGACTTTGCCTTGCTCACCTGCTTATGCTGACAGTTGCTTAAAGATCTATCATAGACAGTGATTGCATTTAGCTTCAGCCGATTTAAGTACCAACTCTTACATATTATTAGCTTTGGCTAATAGGAGTCCCCAAAACTACCTCTCCCCACCAAGTACCAGCCACCCAGCCTCAGTTTCTCAAAAGACTATTATTCCAGCTCACTTTGTAGGTTTTTAATCTTGAGCAAATAGTGGAAAATTACATCGTACTTAGAAATGATATAGTTCCATGGACAGGCTACAAATCGCAGTGAATTTTCAGGAAACAGTTGCAGGCCCTCTGCTCTCATCAGAGATTTACCTCATTTTTCATGAACACATGGTGGTCATCCCTCCCTAGAACTCTCCCCACAACCCTCCAGTTTGAATTCCTTTCTCTCCCAGTGTTACTGAGATATAATGGACAAATAAAACTGTATATTTTTAAGGGGTACAAGATGATGATTTGACATACATATACATGGTAGAATGATTTCCACAGTCAAATTAGTTAATATACCCACCACCTCACATGCTTACCGTGTGTGGAAGAAGTGAAAACACTTAAGACTGACTCCTGTTTTAGGCCTACTCTCTTAGCAGATTTCAAGTGTACAATGTAGTATTATTAGCTGTAGTCACCATGATGTACAGGAGACCTCCAGAAATGCGTTCATCTTCTCAGTGAAAG
The DNA here is from genome assembly GCA_006410675.1 of Oreotragus oreotragus. Classification (NCBI taxonomy): domain Eukaryota; kingdom Metazoa; phylum Chordata; class Mammalia; order Artiodactyla; family Bovidae; genus Oreotragus; species Oreotragus oreotragus. The sequence goes on along the minus strand of SJYX01013250.1, from coordinate 144,410 downwards.
TTTAGAAGGCTTTAAACATATATCGCTCCACATCAATCCCTAAGCCCAAACCAGGAGTGAGCTCAGCTATTACATCTGCCTCCAAGACTTTGCAGCCATTCTAACCCTCAGTGACATCTGCTTCCTGTGGACGCTTTCGAAAGTATCTCAGGCCCACAGCATTCACCAGCTGCCACTCTTGTTTGACATTAAATCATCCACTGCTTTGGGAAACATTTTCTCTCACTACTTAATTCTAGTCATCTAAATGGGCACAGATCTCTCATCTATTTGTTAGATGAAAAAGTGAAAGCTGCTCAGTTGTGCCCGACTCTTTGTGACACCGTGGACTATATAGTCTGCTCCACGTAACTCCAGCATAGTTCAGTGTGATCAAAAAAAAAAAAAAATCTTTAGTAACGTCTTGAATAAGAGTCAGTAAACTTCCCACCAGATATTACTTTGGTAAGTCATTGTATACTCTTCTGTACAAACAAACTTTACACTCATGCAGTACGGTTTTCACTAGGCAGGGTGAAAGACCCAGAACGAAGGTGCTTGGAGCCAAGTATTTAGCTTTGCCAGTTCTTACCCCGACTACTCTGGCTAAAGCAAAGCTGGCTCCATATCGTCCTATCCCCTCAGCCAGGTGAGGCTCACTTTTGTCAGAGACATGCCAAGTTCCTTTCACTAGAGGTGTCTGCTCTCCGTTCTCAACCCTTGCAAATTCTCAAGTATTTTAAAGTTAAGTATACATGCCCTCCACTTATTATTCTTGCTTAACAGAGGTTCTGAGTTAAAATTAGAGATGTAATCTGAGACTGTACATGTATATTCACACATGCATATGTATCTGTAAATGCATAACTAAATAAAATACTATATAAGTAAAAGTGGACTCTCTCCATGTGAAAGGGAAAGTTAGTCACGCAGTCGTGTGCGCCCCTTCGCGACCCCATGGACTGTAGCCTGCCAGGTTTCTCTGTCCCTGGAATTCTTGCTGGAGTAGGCTGCCACTCCCTTCCCTCTCCACATAGACAGAGTGAAACTTGCTTAAGAATGTCTGTGGAATGAACACAGACCTGCAAGCAAAGAGGTTTTGGTCTCACAAAGAGGAACAGGATCTGTGAAGGCGTCTCGTAAATAGATTTCCACGGGCTTAGGAACCAGAACCAACTAGCCTCCTCTTCTTGCAAAAAAAAAAAAAATATATATATATATATAGAGAGAGAGAGAGAGAGAGTTTATGAAAAAGGGAGTTCTTTCTAGTCATTCAAAAACTCCATATCCATAAAGCATGTTAAGGAATGTCTCAACACTGTAGATAAAAGTTATTTGGAGAAAGAACACTCCCCTTAAACCAAGGAATGTATGCTGATTAGATGAGGAAGGTGAAAGAGAGTGGTACACCGCCTATTATTAATTATCATAAAATGACTTTGAATTTCTCCAGCCCCTTTCGTCTAGGAATTTCAATTTGCTTATATGAACTAATGAAACCTCACTTTTACTTTATCACACCTTGTAAGAGAAAAAGTCTGTAACCCTGGAATGCCTACCATCTCCTGTAGTTTTCAGCACTTTGCAATCATTCATTTGGTGTTCAAGGCTACAAGGTACTGAGTAAGCTAGTGTAATTAATCATTTTTTACAGGTAGGGAAACTGAGACAAAAACATAATATCTTGCCAAGACCACACAGTGAGGCCACTGCAGAGCCAGAATCAAAGCCAAGGAATATCTGAATCCAGGGCTTCTGGTGGAAAAACTAAATCAGTCCGTTTTCTCCATCTCCCCTCTATATAACTGTCTTTATACATAGGTAGTTTTAGGAGAAGGAACTTCAGAAGTTTAAAAAATCAACTTAGAAATAATAGAATAATGTTGAATTTTCCACATATTTCAGTTCGGAATGACTCAACAAAGTATAACTGATAACCCACAATAGGAAGATGATGAGGGTAGCATTTATTATTTTTCCAAAGATTCACCCCTGGGTTTCATAGTAAAGAACTGGAGAAGACCAACAACAGTACCTAGCCTGCTTTATATATATGTTGATGTTATTTGGTAAAGGCTCAAATTGCCTTTTCTCCCCACCCACCATAGTCTGAAGAAGGGGATCCTCCTCCTCCTCCTAATTCACTTCAGTCGTGTCCGACTCTGTGCGACCCCATAGACGGCAGCCCACCAGGTTCCCCCGTCCCCGGGATTCTCAAGGCAATCACACTGGAGTGGGTTGCCATTTCCTCCTCCAGTGCATGCAAGTGAAAAGTAAAAGTGAAGTCGCTCAGTCGTGTCCGACCCTCAGCGACCCCATGGACTGCAGCCCACCAGGCTCCTCAGTCCATGGGATTCTCCAGGCAAGAGTACTGGAGTGGGGTTGGTAATACCTAAATGTCTTAAGTTTCAGATCCCCCCTGAAGTCTCAATGAAAGCACCAGCGACAGTTCTTGCAGAGCAATGAGTATTTTTAGCCCTTGAGGACCTACTCATCTGAAGTTAGTGGATTTCTGAAGAATAATTGCTTTAAATATCATATTTTAAAATTCAAATATTATACGCAAAAAAAGCAAACACTTTATCAGGCATTTGTGGTCACTTGACCTTTTCCAAACCTAGAATGTTAGCCTTATTAAATCCACAGCTTTTCTGCCTCTCTCTTTTGGGAAAAAAGAGGAGAGAAAAGCCTAACCCACAGAAAAGCAAAATAAAGTAAAAAAAAAAAAAAAAAATTGGAGGCAACTGGAGTATTTTGTTTTCTTTGTTAACTTTCCAAGTACCTTCTGCCCCAGGCAACAAGCAAGGTACAGATTTAAGAAGCGGTGAAACCAAAAGTGGCTTGGCTGCGCCTGTCCAAAAATAAAAACCAACATGTCTCACAGTTGAGATAAATACGCTCCAAAACTTGCATCTTGTACACGAAGCAGGGTAAGATCAGGCCAGGCCAGGTCGTCATTCCCAGTGATAGTTATGGCTGGACAAGTATAATGTCAGAGGCAAAGCACATTGGACCAGATAGGGCGCCCTTGCCTCCATGTCCCCATATTCTGAAGCCAAATGGTGCACTTTGGCATAGTCTTAATATCTACAGAAGCACAAAAATAAATAAGCCATCTCCTGATGACCAATCTCAGACTTCAGGCAATGTATGAATGGGTAGCCAGGAACACACTAAACTGCATGTTCCTTGAGAGAAGCTTTGTACAGCTTATACTTCTGTTAATTTGACACATTAATAGAAACAATAAGACTAAAAGAAAGGAGCCTCTGATTTTCCATAGAGTGGTATATGTCCACTCTTCCATTTTTTTCCCCATTAGCCCACTCTGCAAAACATCAACAATAAAACATTCTTCCCCAGATTTTTAATTTCTGCGAATATCGTCAACTTTGTCAATGGGAAAGCCATGATTTCCCCACTTCAAAAAAGAAAGGAAAACAGTAGTTCCAGACAGACTGGACAAGTTCATTACAAGAAAAATCAGAGCAAGAAAGGTGTAGAAACAGAAATTTATTTTAATTAATTAATAATTAATTACCCTTGATTTTAAAACACACATCCAAATCAAAGGGTACATGAAAAGTTCTCTTAAGGAAATATAATTTGGCAAGTGACTGCCTGGTACAAATTTGCACCGCTGATAAAAGTTATTCATTGGATAAAGAATGGCTAAGTGGGTAAGTTCAGGGGAGAAACCAGCTCTTTAAATTTCAATAGAAGGTTAGAAGGCCATTGCCTATTTAGCTTAGCTTTAAATCTGCCAAACTTGCTTGGGAGGGTGGGCAGCTCATTTTTTTAAATACAAGTCTTCATTCAAAGACAAAGCTGGACCCAACTGTCCCTTGCAATTACGTGTCAGTGGCTCCAGCTGGATGTTTGTGTTTTTTTCTGGGTGATTAATAGCGCTCACACTTCAATGGTCGCAGTCAGCCTCCACAATCATTAACACCCCATTAAGATGGATGAGAAGAACTTCTCACCTTTTGTTTCAATCCACTGGGTCATGGAGACAAGGCACTGATGGAGGAAGGGGAGATTATCTGTACAACCAAACAAGCGAATACTTCCTCTAAAAATGAATTTTTAAAGCCCTTATAAAGCCTTGTTTTCAAAACCACTCTTTAGACATCCTTTTAAGAACACTTAACCCAGAGTTTCCCCATATCTTATGCATGTACTTGGCATGGTTCTTCCATAATGTTTACAGAGCTCTGTGTTTCTCCCCTACTGTTTGTTTGCGCTAAGCCTATAATTATGACAGGGAGACTTCTTTTTCTAAGGAAAATTAGTAGTAACATGAATATCGAGTTAACCTTTGAGGAAAAAAATACATGCGCCGAAGTTCATGCATGACAGTCTAAACACTGGCTCCATCTCTCCCAAATGGTAGTGGAAATGCCATGTTTTGGAAAATTCAACAAGATAATTGTTTCTATTTAAAGGAAACTGAAGAATCCAAAATTTGAGAGCGGGATGATACCTAAAACTATTTAAGCATGGATGTGTCCAATGACACTTGGTATTTTTAATCTCTCATCAAAAAGCCTTCCTTCAAGAAGCTTCCGTGTGATGACAGTGGTAAATTTTGTAGAAAAACTACTTTGTTTACAAACTTGCAAAACACTACTTCATCCTTTGAGCTGAAGTTCTCACAGGCAAAGCGAGGCACACTCTCCTGATAGAACCTACCCATCCAACACTGAATGGCCAGAGCATTTTTTATGGGAACAGGATGGGGTCAGTCAACATATCACTATTTTTATCATTTGGCTTCACAGTTAAGAAAGTGATTTTACTGAATCAAGTTATTTATCCCTATCATCTTTTTTGTTATTATCTTCCACTGAAATAGGTGACTTTCAAATCGCGTAGCAAAATTTTTAAAATAATGACAACATGCTTATCTTAACTAAGTTAAGTCAAAGTGCAAAATCTACAGGCATCTCACACAACATTCACACACACCCCAATATTCTTTATTATGCTTTTGTATAATGTACAGAAAGTCTTTCCCTCACAGCAACCACTCACAGCATTCCGACAAGGTATCTACACACAATTTTTATAAAGGACGATTTCTTCCTTCTAACTCTTTGAAGATCCCAGTCATTTAAAAAATTACTAGATCCTTACTCATCTCAGCTCTAAAACTGCAAAGTTAACCACTTTCTTTCTTCACCCCTACTACATGGGAAGGACAGCCTGCTGCTGCCAGGGAGCGAGCCCTCTCCCAGTATAGCACCCAGCCCCTCCGCGCTACCTAGGGTTCACTGCCCTCTCGCCCCACCGCCAGCTTCTCCTGCACTGGCTCTTTCTCATCAGCCTTCGAGCACGCTCCAGTCTTGGTTATGCGGTGGTGGTGTTTTTTTCCTTAACCTTCTTTGGTCCTATCGTCCCTTCCAATCCTTCCAGCCGTCACTCCATTGCTTTGCTGCAATCCACAGGAAAATTCTTTTCAGAAGAAACTCTCACACTCTTACTGCTCCTGCTGCTGCTGAGTCGCCTCAGTCGTGTCCGACTCTGTGCGACCCCATAGACGGCAGCCCACCAGGCTCCCCCGTCCCTGGGATTCTCCAGGCAAGAACACAGGAGTGGGCTGCCATTCCCTTCTCCAATGCAGGAAAGTGAAAAGTGCAAGGGAAGTCGCTCAGTCGTGTCCGACCCCTAGCAACCCCATGGACTGCAGCCCACCAGGCTCCTCCGATGGGATTCTCCAGGCAAGCGTACTGGAGTGGGGTGCCGTTGCCGTCTCCCACACTCTTAACCTCATTCATTTAACCAGCCATCTGTCTTCCGTACACACCACCGCGCTGATGCCATTGTCACACCACCTCCAGCAAGCTCCGTGTTGTGACTTCACCCTCATCAGGCTCCCAGTAGCATCGACTCCGGTTGTCTGTTTCCCTGGTCCTGAAACGCACTTCCTGCTCTCTGCTCTGCTGGCTTGCTTCCTGCCTCCACAGCCAGTCCTGCTCAGACGCCCTTCTTGGTTCCTCGGCGTCTAGCTGATCTTGGTCTTTGGAACACACAAGAGCTTGGTCCCGTGTTTTCTCATCTTATGACGGGAGCAATAGATACTGAAATACGAGGTAACCCAGGGAAGTCACCCAGGAGGAATGGCCCATTCTGCTAGCTCTCTTTCTCTTCTTTGCCTGCGGGGCCAGCCAAGGAGGTCAGGACTTGGCTTAGTGGGGCAGGAAGAAAACCTGTGCCGTGTGGTATTTAGAGAATGGAAGCGATCGACGGTGCTAGACGTAACCACAAGTGAAGGGCCATGAGGAACAAAATACGTCCCCTGGATTTTCTGACNTTTCTTTGCCTGCGGGGCCAGCCAAGGAGGTCAGGACTTGGCTTAGTGGGGCAGGAAGAAAACCTGTGCCGTGTGGTATTTAGAGAATGGAAGCGATCGACGGTGCTAGACGTAACCACAAGTGAAGGGCCATGAGGAACAAAATACGTCCCCTGGATTTTCTGACATGAAGGTTTGTAATGACCTTAGAACCAGTTCATTGCATTTGGAGACAGAAGCCAGACAAGAGTGTGTTGAGCTGTGGGTAGTAAAAAAGCAGAAATAGGGAGAAAGATGCCCATTGGACAACTAGGTGCTAATATACTTTAAAGTTCTTCAGAATAAGTAGTGTGATTTATGTGTGTAAGTTAACTTTAGTCAGACCCCAATGTGAGGTTAGTGAGCACCTGGAGAATTTAGCCAGGAATCTAGATTATCTGTAAAAGGCAAGCATCTAAGCAAACATTTCCGATATTATCACTATCTATCCTAGATAGTTAATTGCCATAATGGATGTTAGAAATAAATTTTTGTGTGTTCAATGAGTAGCGTTCATGATATTTGGGGAACAAAAGAGATTATATGGGTTCTGCCACCCCCACCACAAAAAAGTGAAAGAATCCAGCCAAGCTAATAACCTAATATCTTGTAACTAGAGCCTGGATCTATAACTCAATTTGCTCCTTTGTCCCCACCCCCATATGTATGGAGCTCTAATGCCTAACCCAGCTAGAAGTTCTGTAGTTAATCTCAAAGTCTGCTTTGGGGTAAATCTTTGCCAAAGGACAGCAATTAAGGACTTGGTTGATTTTATGAGAACTGGTTCTATGAATTTTGAACCTACTTTCTAATAAATATTATAAGGAGCAGATTTCAAACTAAGACTTGCATTCATTGTAATTCACCACCTGGAAGGGAGGTTATAAAGAGGAGCCAAGAAGCCTTATTTGTCTCTAAGGATCAGGGCCTACATGGTTTGGTTTAGCCGCTAAGTGGTACTCGACTCTTTGCAACCCCGTGAACTGTAACCCTCCAGGCTCCTCTGTCCCTGGGATTTCCCAGGCAAGAATACTGGAGTGCATTGCCGTTTTCCTTCTCCAGGGGATCTTTCCGACAGAGGGATCAAACCTGGGTCTCCTGCATTGTAGGCAGATTTTTTTAACCACTGAGCCAGCGGGGAAGCCTGCAAGGCATACAGGTGTCTACAGCATTTTAAAGAAGTGTAACTATGAAAGGAAGGAGAAAAGCAAGGAGAGTGAACTACAATCAAGAAAAAATAATTTGTTTGTTTGTTTCCTTATATTTTGAGATACCAACATGTAAACACTGATGAAGGGATCCTGGACAAGGTGAAAGATTTAAGATAAGGAATAAAAAGAGAACAGTAGCCAGGAAGCAGAGAAAAAAAGAGATCTAAAGCAAAGACAAGGGAAGCTTTAGAAATAATAGGTTCCCCTGCCCTGGTGGTTCAGTAGTGAAGAGTCTGCCTGCCGATGCAGGAGACCTGAGAGATGCGGGTTGGATCCCTGGGGCTGGAAGATCCCCTGGAGAAGGGAAGGGCAACCCACTCCAGTATTCTTGCCTGAAGAATTCCAAGGGCAGAGCAGCCTGGTGGGTTACAGTCTGGTGGGGTCGCGAAAGAGTCAGACATGGCTTACCAACTAAAAAAAATATTTTACAGAGAGGAAAGGAAATGAGGAGTGGGCAGTATTGAATGGCTTTGTAGGTTTTGTAGCAAAGATTTAAAAGAGACCTTACCTAGTTCTCCTAGAGATGAAATGCAAGGTGAAGTCATTCTTTGCAGATGAGTGGGGTGGTAGATAATTCACAGGTTTTTAGATTGTCCAAAGGTAGAATTGATCAATGGGATCTCAGCTTAATGTTTAGAGTTTCTTCTAATGTTGGTTATTCTGAAGTTAACAGTCCTGCGCCTATATAAGAAAATAAAGAGGGGACAGCTGTGAATTCACAGTGAAAACTTGTTTTAGTTTTTCGTAGTTTCCTTGTTTCCAGTGCTCAAAATGGAGACTGTCATTTAATCAGTTTATTTGGGAATTAGATCACTGCCTTGTAAAAGAGAGTGATGTCCATTACCTCATAAATGCATTAACAAAAGGGCAGAGTCACCCCCGCCACACCCTAACCTCCAGGGGGAGGGTTGGGAAAAAGAAGGTGAATATGAAGAGTAGAAATTTATTTGTGTTTTTATTTTCCTATGTTACTTCTCAAGTAATTTGGACACAGGGGCTTCCTTGCATTTTACCTGGTTTTGAATTTGTTTCAGTCTAGCTTTGGGGTTATGGTTTGTTTTGCAGCTGTCAGTCTAGCTTCTATTCCATTTCAAAACCAACATTTTAAATCATTATCTTTTAGATGTCAGTCATATGGGAAAGTACCTGCTATAAATTACTGGAGAGCAAAACTTTTAGTTTCTATGCCCACTGCTATTTCTTTCACACTAAATGGAAAGAGTGCCTCGCTTCAGTTTTCTTCTTAATTTTTTATTATCCTATATGAAGCACCAGAAAGGCAGTGTTTGACAGGGAGGTTACATGCAAAATGCAAAGGTTAGGGAGTACGTGAATTATCGGTACATATGGTCTGGGGTTTGGGTATTATGGAGACTTAGCAATCTGGAGTATTTCATCTTGATTATCAAGCCCTCTGGAATGCTTCGGGTGTCTCTCCACATGGTGGAAGAGATGGGAGAAAGCTGGCAGAAGCTCTCCCTTCCCACCCAGTTTAACTGATTGAGACAGGGCAATTTTGTTGGAAAAGTCTGCTGGCAATCTGTAGGTCTCAGCTTGCTCCTCTCTGCCTTGCTGAGAGAGAGAGCTGTTGGAAGAGAATCAAGGCATGAAACTTTCGCCGCCCTAGTTTAAAGCTTATGAAAGCAAATGATCTCCCGGGCACTAATCCTTTCACCTTGGTAAACATGCAACAAATCTCCACGAAAGGAGAGACATCATGTTTCTCCTCCTGTAGCAACTCAGATACCTGGAGGCTGCAGACTGGCTAATAGGTATCTCCTGAGCCTCCACGGGAGGAAGAAACATCCGAAGAAAACAAGAAAGACAGAAGTTTGAGGGGAAAAAAATCACGAATTCCCACAAAGCCCAAAGCTACGCTGACAAGAAGCCCTGCGTTATTTCTCTGTCCTTACCGCACAGATAAAGATAGTTTGACAGAAATCAACATGCGTTGCTAATAGTCATTTTGCTTTATTTTTAAACTCACAACAGGATGTCAGGTTTTGTGTGGTTTTACTTTTTAATCAACCCCATCCTTCCCTACTTACTGGCACAGACTCCTCAGTAACTTGCTGTGTCAGGGAGGGGCTGGGAGTGGCAATATATTAAGCTTGAACTGAAGGATTTTCCCCCCTGTAGACCTGTTTACCACTTTTAATTGTTGATTGAAACGTGTTTGCAGTGAATAGAGATACATGCTGAAGGGAGGGGATGAAAATACACACACCCAAACCTAAAGATATTCCCCACCCCACCCCCGCCATGCTCCCGTGAGTCCTACATTTCTTTTAAAATATTGGTATGAATTGTCAGTGTATGTGAGGACATTTGGCAGTCTATACCAGTGCTTTCATCTCTGGAAAATTAATATCAGGTCAAACCAGTGGTTTTATCAAACCCTTATCAGCAAACAGGAGCATGAAAAATAGCATTTGATATATAGTCCCTAGAGAACGTGGTGAGGCAGCTTGGCACCAAGTTACAGGAAAGCTCCAATTATGGATGTTATACCAAGATTGTAATCAATAAAGCTGTGACTTTTCCCCACTAGGGAGGCATCACTTGGTGAAGTACCTGAGCTTGTTTTAAAAAACCAGGCTTCTGGGCAGTATAGGAGGGGAAGGGGAGAGGAGGTGAGGGGGGTCATTCTACATCTGATCCTAACGTCTTTAAAGAGAATGAAAGAAAATTCACTGCAGGAACAAAGCTAGGCAACCATCAGCATGCAAGCGCCCTTCCTGAGCAACAGAATGAAAAGCCCACCCCCTCCCAGGGTGAAGACTTCATCAAAGAGCAAAGCTAGTTTTATATTCTCCCTTTCGCCCTCTTTCCTCCAGGGTCATGTTGAAAAATCCTTTGAAAACTTCCGCTGTCACCCACTAGAACCGTTAGCGGAGGTTTGGGAATGACCACGGATTTTCTGCCATCTACAAACGGGATAATCGTGGCTGGAGAGGTGA
>SJYX01013250.1:65488-119523 GCA_006410675.1 Oreotragus oreotragus | reverse complement strand
GGAGGTGATTGAATTCCAATTGAGCTGTTTCAAATCCTGGAAGATGATGCTGTGAAAGTGCTACACTCAATATGCCAGCAAATTTGGAAAACTCAGCAGTGGCCACAGGACTGGAAAAGGTCAGTTTTCATTCCAATCCCAAAGAAAGGCAATGCCAAAGAATGCTCAAACTACTTCACAGTTGCACTCATCTCACACACTAGTAAAGTAATGCTCAAAATTCTCCAAGGCAGGCTTCAGCAATACGTGAACTGTGAACTCCCTGATGTTCAAGCTGGTTTTAGAACAGGCAGAGGAACCAGAAATCAAATTGCCAACATCCACTGGATCATGGAAAAAGCAAGAGAGTTCCAGAAAAACATCTATTTCTGCTTTATTGAGTATGCCAAAGCCTTTGACTGTGTGGATCACAATAAACTGTGGAAAATTCTGAAAGAGATGGGAATACCAGACCACCTAACCTGGATCTTGAGAAATCTGTATACAGGCCAGGAAGCAACAGTTAGAACTGGACATGGAACAACAGACTGGTTCCAAATATGAAAAGGAGTAGTCAAGGCTGTATATTGTCACTCTGCTTATTTAACTTCTACGCAGAGTACAGCATGAGAAACACTGGACTGGAAGAAACACAAGTTGGAATCAAGATTGCCAGGAGACATATCAATAACCTCAGATATGCAGATGACACCACGCTTAAGGCAGAAAGTGAAGAGGAACTAAAAAGCCTCTTGATAAAAGTGAAAGAGGAGGGTGAAAAAGTTGGCTTAAAGCTCAACATTCAGAAAATGAAGATCATGGTATCTGGTCCCATCACTCCATGGGAAATAGATGGGGAAACAGTGGAAACAGTGTCAGACTTTATTTTGAGGGGGCTCCAAGATCACTGAAGATGGTGATTGCAGCCATGAAATTAAAAGACACTTACTCCTTGGAAGAAAAGTTATGACCAACCTAGTTAGCATATTCAAAAGCAGAGACATTACTTTGCCGACTTTCGTTTTTCCTGTGGTCGTGTATGGATGTGAGAGTTGGACTGTGAAGAAGGCTGAGCACCGAAGAATTGATGCTTTTGAACTGTGGTGTTGGAGAAGACTCTTGAGAGTCCCTTGGACTGAAAGGAGATCCAACCAGTCCATTCTGAAGGAGATCAGCCCTGGGATTTCTTTGGAAGGAATGATGCTAAAGCTGAAACTCCAATACTTTGGCCACCTCATGCGAAAAGTCGACTCATTGGAAAAGACTTTGATGATGGGAGGGATTGGAGGCAGGAGGAGAAGGGAACGACCGAGGATGAGATGGCTGGATAGCATCACGGACTCGATGGACATGAGTCTGAGTGAACTCCAGGAGTTGGTGATGGTCAGGGAGGCCTGGAATGCTGTGATTCATGGGGTCGCAAAGAGTCGGACATGACTGAGCGACTGAACTGAACTGAACTGTTACTGACCAGAACTGGGAAATTCCAGGCATTAAGTAAACCTGATATTTAACCAAGGTGTCATGTTCTTTATAATATGAGGAGGTGAGGGGAATGATACAGGAAATTAGAAAAATTTACTCTCTGATCCTACAGCTAACAGTAATATAGTTTTTAAAAAGGATACTTTTGACAAAATGTTCTTAATATTAGTTTTTGAGTCCCAACAAGCCACACATTCTAGGTGCTGAAGATTGGTCAGTAACCAAAACAATAACATCCTGCCCTCATGGAGCTTATATTCTAACAATAAAAAATGTCAAATAAGTATATAGTGCTCATCATGTGCCAGATTTTGTTCTAAATGAATTTTTAATGTATTAGCTTGCTTAATTTTCCACAAGAACCCTACAACATGGGTGCTGTTGCTTCATAAAGTCACACAGCAATTTGGAGATAGGATTGAGTTTCTCACCCAAGCTTTCTGTCTCCAGAGCCCACGTATTAACCACTGCTTTATATGGCTTCTTATCTGCTGCATTCTTTTAGGGACTGGACTGTGATGGTGAGCAAGACAGAGAAAGTCCCTGCCCTCACAATAACTCACATTCTGGAGGAGGAAGGCAGACTGTTCTATTCATGTTATCTCCGATAGTCATTAGAGGTTGGGATAAACCAAAGGAGAGTGATATCATAAAAAGCAATCAGGAAATGGCTCTCTAAGGAGATTAGAACTCAATGATAGATGGGATCTCACGGCAGAGTGGGAACAGAGGAGGCAACTCGGGCAGAGGCTCTGAAACAAGGAGTCAGCTGAGCAGGTCTTGGGAAGGGGTTGTGCAGGGTGAGGGAGGGCAGGAACCGTGTGAGATCAGAGCAGAGAGAGGGGCCACAGCCAGACCACGGAGAAGCCTGCAGGTCGTAAGGGGACGAGAGTTGTGTTCTCGGAGCAATGAGAAGCCCCTGGAGGATTTTAAACCCATAGGGGTACAATATAATTTAGGTGTTTAAAAGGAAAGGAAATGGGTAAAAAAGGAAATATAGAAGTCTCTGACACATGCTATTTGGCATTTGTCTTCACTTGCTCATTAATTAATTTTCATTTTCTAATGTTTGCATCTTCTAAAATAAGCCTAAAGGTGGGTGGGTTGCTATCATCCTACCCACACTTTTCCGGCATATGCTCATTAGCAGAAATGCTCTACCGTGGAACTTTGGAGCAATTGCTGTAAGCCCCAGGAAGGGTTATAAACAGAACCAGTCCGCAGAGTGGAGGCAGGGAGCACAAGGAAGGGCAGACGACGTCACTCTGAATACCAGGACTGTCCTTAAAGGGACGTAGGGGCCTGGAGGCCCCCTGGTTCCACGCAGCGCTCCCCGTCCTTCGTTTGGATCATGCTTGTTGTCCTGAGATTCAGGGGCGGTTTTGGTCTTCGACTGATAACACTGAAGTGGTATTTCACCGGCTCTTTGTCAGGGTGACATTCAACAGACTCCAAAACCAGAAGCAGACAGGCACTGGCCGACCAGGGCAGATGCCGTCTTCAGCCCTGGGACACGGGGCCCCTGCTGCGACACACACCTCAAGCTGCTGAATCCTGGGGAGCTCTCAGGGGTCCGGGGTCTGCGGGAAGACGGCCGAGGGCTGTGCGTACGGGAGGCAATCAAGACAGCGGCTGTTTACCAACGAGTTCAGACGTCATTCGGTATCTTAACAACTCTTAACGGCCACACCGATCCTGCCCTTCACGTTGCACCATCTCCAGAGCCTGGGCGATTTAACAAAGAGCATGCCGAGCTGGGTGTGCCCAGCAGAAGCAGGCAGGAGCGGGCTTCTCATAAAGTTAGGTCAGGTCTTTGCTTCAAATCTTGGGGCTGTTTACACAAGCACAAGCAAATGTACTGGCTGGGAATTCCCCTCGCTGTGAGCGAACAGACCGATTCCCATAGTATATTTTTGCTGGACTACCTAGCTGTGTTTCAAACCAGCCCTGTTAGGAAAACACCACCCACCTCAGTCTGGGCAGCCCTGAACCAGACTACGGTCCTCACGCAGACTCGGGGTCAGGGCACAATAGAGCCGCGTTTGCCAGGAACACTCGCTTGCTAGCCAATACTCTGGCAATAAAGGCACTGCGGCAGACACGCAGTTATTATTCTCGAGTGCCAAGCAACACAGCATCGACCTTGGACAGCTTGTCAGAAGCACATTTCTTTGTCTCAAAGAGTTTTTATAAATACCCACACCCCGATTTGAAATAATCAGTTCCAAAATTTCTGATACAAGTGAAAGATACTGCTCCGTCTTCCTAATCCTTAAACCAGATGACTTTTCAAGTGTCTTTAGGTGATTATAATTTGTATAAATAAACATACCAAAATATAATGAAATATTTGGGCCCATGAGATACAAAGTAAATTGTTTCATTAATAGATAATTCTCATGGTGTTTGGGGACGTCTTTTTGCTGGAAGTGCACCATATATCAATGCAAGGTCCAGTGCTGTGATTTTTTTCAAAGACTTTTTTGCTTCCAGTATACTGCTGGTATTTTTCTTTTGCAGGGAAGACCTGGGAAAACCATTTACATTAGCCTAATTTTAAGATCTTTGTAACATTTTTCTGGCTAGCTAATACTTTTACAATAAGGCTATTTTTTCTCTATAAAGAATAATTATATAATAAAATGTTTTTTTTCTGGAATAGTGTGGAAAATTTGGCACCATATGCTCTTTCTTTTTACTCATAATATTTTATGTAAATGCCATTGCAGTCTCTTTTTAAAATGATAGTTTATTAAGTCCATAGTCATGAAAGTGGGTTTCTATAAAATTGTAGTCACAAAAATACATGTCTACAGTTTTTGTTTTCATTTAACTCATGATTATTCCTTTTTAGCTGTCTTGCCCAGTTTTTATTCTGTTTCATATTACATTAGCAGTATAACACAAATTTAAGAATGAAAGCATGCTAAAAGATCAAAGCCAATTTTAATGTCTAAATCACTTGAAAAATTGATTTAAAACATTTCAATCTATCCTACTTAAATGAAAAGAACAATTAAAAGACATTAGTTGCTTTTTAGACAAGAAGCATTCATAGAGGTTCATCTAAATTAGCCTTTCAATTCTGTCACTAACTTGAAGCCATATTTTGCAATGCAAAACATAAAGATGGGTCACAGCCTCAATCATTACCTCATCCAAACAAACATAAGGAACTCACTAGCCTAGATGCCTGAAATTAACAGCATTATGATAACTCAAAGCACCTCATCTCCTAGTACTTGCCCATAACAAAATCTGTGCTTCCATACTATACAATTTTCTTGTAATTAGTTCAACACATTAATCACATCAAGTGTATTTTAGGCAATTGTCCAAGATGCATTGGCTTTTGATGGGTATTTGGTACTTGCCAACATCCAGCCTCCCTTCTTCACCAGCCCTAAATTTCATGTCAGCCTCTGCCCTTCCTTCAGCCTCAGTCTCTAACCACTTTAAGGCAGCCAGCCACCCCTGGCCATAGGGGTTGGGTCAAGGATAGGCTGTGACCAACACTACTCAACCAGTGAAATTCAGATTCGTTGTGGGAAATGCCTTTTACAGCTTGCTTGTTTTCAACTGGGTTTATTCTAAAATGATGAAAACTCTGAAATCAGTGTAGCTTTTGGGCCACTGCTAGAACTGAGAAAAGAGGGAGCAGACGAGAGGCAGAGTTGGGGGGTGGAGAGAAACCTTTGACATGATTTGGGCACTGATGGCAGTCATCTCCCCTTGCCTAAGCCGGTTTCAGCTGGGTTGACTAACAGCCTGTGTCTCTGGAACCAACCTCATCGTCTTCTAAAAGTGTATGTTCTAAGCCCTTCCTAGGGAGACCTGCATGCCAGAGGGTACGGCAACGATCCTCCTCAGTTCACAGTTTCCGCGCTTTTGCCGTGTACCAGGCACTGTCCTAGGTGCTTCAGATTTATTAACTTATACAATCCTCTTAACAACCTAGAAAGCGAACAGTGTTATCCCAGCATTACAGATCATAAACAGAAGCACAGAGATCACGGTCACACCTCTGTAGATGATGGAGCTGAGGTTGCATCCGAATCACTCTTATTCAGAACCACTGCTCAAGACTGCTGTGCCGTAGTGCCTCTTGAAGATTATTTGAAGACACTGTCCCGAAATAAATTCTTAAATTTGTATGTATGACTATATAGTATATAAATGACTTTTAATATTAAAATGCCCTGTTAAATTAATGGTTGATGCTGCTGCTAAGTCACTTCAGTCGTGTCCGACTCTGTGCGACCCCATAGACGGCAGCCCACCAGGCTCCCCTGTCCCTAGGATTCTCCAGGCAAGAACACTGGGGTGGGTTGCCATTTCCTTCTCCAATGCATGAAAGTGAAAAGTGAAAGGGAAGTTGCTCAGTCGTGTCTGACTCTTAGTGACCTCATGGACTGCAGCCTACCAGGCTCCTCCGTCCATGGGATTTTCCAGGCAAGAGTGCAGGAGTGGGGTGCCATTGCCTTCTCCAAAATTAATGGTTAAGTTCCTGTTATTCCTGTTTTACAAATGCAGAAAAAAATTCAAAGTTTAATGGGTTTACTTACCCAAGGTCATTAAACTAATGAATGGTGAATTCACATCTCCTTCCATGCAAAGGAAATTTGGATCAGCAAATAGTTTCCCGTTGGCTCTTTTCTATGGAGATAAATGTTTGAAACTTGACTGAAAATAGCTGGTTAAAATCATCCTCTGTAACTTAACAGTGTAAAGGGTACCCTCTGGGCTATCTAAGAGACATCAACATTAATGATCAATTAAGACTATAATTTTATTTTATTTGTACTCTTCAAATTGATACCTAGCTCTCCTGAAATTATTTCCTTCTTCCTTAAACATACTTTAATTTTCAACATCATCATTCCTGAGTCTACTCCAGAATTGGATGAATGAGAATATGTAGCAATTATAGCACAGTGAAGAAATCAAGATAGAAAGTATGTCTCACCAAGTCAAGTAATTTCCACCTTTCCTTTTCACATCATAGGAAGTCAAGAGATAATCCCTGTGTTGTCTGTTTACCTGGGAAAACAAAGGTTTGGCTTTACAGAGTCTTAATTCTAGAAGGATTGATATGTCTTCCCTTGACCAAAGAAACAAAGCAAAATGTGCCCTTGTTTTGAGTTGAATTATGTCCCCCGAAAGGTAAAAGGAAGTCCTAACCAGCCAAGTGTGACTTTACCTGCCTGTAGCTGTGTAGTTCATTAGGACAAGGGGAGGTCACGCTGATGTGGGGTCGGTCCTTAAGCTAACATAACCGATGTCTTTATAAGAAGTGAAGGAGAGATACACTGAAGGAAAATGACCCTGTGAAGCCCAAGGCCGAGGTGGGAGGCTGGCTGCCACCAGCCAAGGAAGGCCCGGGGCTCCAAGAAGCTGGAAGAGGCAAGGCAGGATATTCTGCTAGATATTTGTAAAGAACGTGGCCCTGCCAACACTTTGATTTCAGACTTGTAGCCTCCAGAAATAAATAAGTCTCTGTGGTTTAAAGACACTCATCTGTCGGATTTTATTATGGCACCCATAGGGAACGAACACACTCCTCTTCCACTATCCAAAACGCGTCAGAATTTATAAATATATAGCAAATATATAAGATGTGTTGCTGCTGCTGCTGCTGCTAAGTCGCTTCAGTCGTGTCTAACTCTGTGCGACCCCATAGACAGCAGCCCACCAGGCTCCGCCGTGCCTGGGATTCTCCAGACAAGAACACTGGAGTGGGTTACCATTTCCTTCTCCAGTGCAGGAAAGTGAAAAGTGAAGGTGAAGTCGCTCAGTTGTGTCCAACTCTTAGCAACCTCACGGACAGCATCCCACCAGGCTCTTCTGTCCATGGGATTTTTCAGGCAAGAGTACTGGAGTGGGCTGCCATTGCCTTCTCCGATAAGATGAGTTATATGTCTACAAAAAATAAGTGGTACATTTTATAAAGCATGTAAGATTTGAGTGAGAAGCTTTAAATTTTGAGCATAGGGAGAACAATGAAGATATGGAGAAATGGTTATTTATCATCTGACTTTCGAGAGACAATTGATAGAAGCATAAATCTCCATTTAAATTCACATGACTGTCTCCAGATTTTAGGTAGCTGATGGAAGACAATAACAGTTTTCAAGACAAAGTACTAGTTAAATCACTTCAGTGATTTTAAAAGATTCCATTCGTCCCCCAAATTATCTCCAATCCATTCTTACCACATTCTTATCTCAGGAAAATTACAGATCAAAGCCCTTCAGAAGAGGACTTTTACAAATGGATACTCTTGGTGTTCCTAATTTCAACTGCTTGATCTGTTGGACATGTCCTTTAAACTCTAAGCCACAAACTGATTTCTAGCACCATTTTTCAACTTCCAGTGTATTAACCCTGCCTCCTCTTAGCTCAGCCATCTTTCTTCAGTTTGTGGGACGAAAGCCCAAACTTGATATGACCGTTAGTCTATGAGTAGATGAGTGGACACAGGGGCATTTTAGCAAACACTTGTCTAATCTTGAATTGGTCTCTAAGAGTGCTGCGTTCTGGCCTCACTGCTTGTATTTTTTCAAATACACGGTATCGTCAAGCCATTCCATGAATAAACCGCATTCCCTCTTGCTATAGCAAGCAAGATGCCAAACATCCTTCTTTATGTTGGCCAAACAGTTGAATTTTCTCTGACAGTAAAACAAACAAAAGCCTTAAGCAGTGGACTCATCAGCTTGTAAAAATCTAAAGGGGTCCCTCGGTCTCATTTCCATCAAAATTGGTAACATCTGGTAAGCATCCTCTAACATTTAAAAAGACATTTTCAAATAATACCATTCCACAGATTTAGGTATGTTGTGTGTGTTTTGCAGATTACTCTTCCTGGCAGGGTTATCAAAATATAGTTCTGCTTAGAAACTGGACTTTCCGCACGTAAAATAAACACTTTTCTGGCTAATTCAAATCCATCGTGCTCTGTGCTTACAATAGCTAGGCAAATAGGAAGATCTGAGCAACACTGGCACTGTCTTCAAACTCGGCAGCTGCCCATGACTGTGCTGAGGTGCAGAATGCTTTTCGAGTGGGTGAAATGCAGGTTGGGCTTTCATAATAGAACAATTGTACCTCACCCCTACCTATGAGTTTCTGGTTCAGAACTGTGTCCTGAAATTGCCTGTGACCCAGGACTTACTATGGGCCTGCTTAAAACATCTGAAATTTGAGACAGATCTTGCAGGAGAGTTGAAGGTACTTCCTTCTTCTGGATCCTGTCCTGTATTAAGCCGGCTCTTCCCCCAGTGGAATACCTATCCTTTATTATCTGAGCCCCTGGAGGAATACCTTGACTGCATAATGGTTTAATGTTATATCCTCAACCTTCAAAGAGCACTGGTTCAAGAAGGGCCATCTCGAACAATACTTCTGTAAGATGAGGCTGGAGTTGAAGGCATTGTTTACCTTATTAAAAGTCCCTTGTACAAAGATACACATTAAACATTCTTCTGGAATTTACATTCCGAAATAAGTTTTTCTCCACAGACTAATACATATGCTTGCTTGGGGATTAGAGAAGGAAGGTTATAGAGTCAACTTACTTTCCTCTTGCCTTGGATGCCAAACATTTCAAATCATTTCAGTTCAATGATCAAGTGAATGTTCATTCCTCTACTGGACCCAGTGAGAGAGTGCCCCTGTTCCTGTCTACACGTGTCTCATATAGCTGCTCACTTATGTTTGTCTCATCACGTGTTATAATTCCTTTTTACAAAAGACTTCAAAAGCATTTCGGATGTTAAGTATGGTAATTAATCCTGAAAACTAGAATGCTTCTCTATAATTCTTCTTTATTTCTTTATTTTCTTAAAAAGGGATTTCTAAAGACCCTTCAGGGAACTAATAGGTTTAGTCGTCCTTGGGAGTACAGTGACAAAGGAAGAACAAGAATTATCACACAACGGTGTTATACTAGCAGTGATCTAGCAGTCAGTATTCTGACTTACCATCTATGCTCTTGGACTTGGTGATCCCCAGAAGTATATAAAATTCAGAAAGAAACTGGAGACAAACTCATGATTTTTGCTCTTTTGCACAGAGCATTAATAGCTTTTAAAACTGAAATTGTTTTATTAATTTGATTAGGTTGAAGGAAAATCCAAGGCTTCTATGAATAATTCAAGTTGCTCTCAGATCATAGAAAGCTTTATGGAAAGTAGTGTTATATGTCAGAAATGCCCCCACAAAAGACCATACATTTAATTTTCAATAACATTGATTTATAGTTTTATAAGGAAAATAATAAATATAATGAATTACCTCCATATTTCCTGATCTCAGTCACTATAAAATAACTGCTGTAGTTTTACATTTCCAGTGTGAAATATTAAATGCATAAATCAAAACAAAATTATTTTTCATCTTAGAGAGACTGGTTCCTGAGACTGACAAATTCATTTTATTTTAAAATTAATGTTTTAAGAAAAAAAATCTCCATTGAATCTCTACCAACTTTAAAAAGAATAAAAGAGCTTTCATTTTACTATTTTGCCTATGATGTCTTCCACAACAGGTAATGTGTGTGAAAAATTATTATGGTTTCTACAACTCCAAACTTATCAGAAGCCAAATTATACTTCCTTCCATGAATCATTCTCTTTACTCACTTCCTTTCTCATGGCATTTCCTTTTTCCACAATTGTTTTACCTTCAGTTGCCACCCAGAGATAAGCGTCACCCAGAATATGTTTCTCTAATGCCCCCAAATTGGCACTTTTATAATTCAAATATTTCCTTACAGATACAACTAAATAACCACATAATGAGAAGAACATTATCAAATAAGAACAATTCAAGAGAGATTCAGATTTTCAAATAGGTAGAAACAGATGCATTCGCTTTTGCATTTTCTCAACTTCATCCTCTAAATTTCATTGAGAAGAAGAAACAGTATTTTGCATCCTTGATTAAAAAGAGCAAATCTAATTATAAGAATTCATTTTCACATTTAAATACCTATCAGCTTTTGTAAGTGTTCAACATTCAACCATAAGAAGCTTTCAGAAGGAGTAATGAAGGCTGAATACTAAAAAGTGCCAAATCCTTGAGCAAATGGGTAACTCTGGGCTAATAGGCCAAGAAGAAAAATTAAATCCACCTAAGGACCAGGATATCGAAGCTTGGAAATGAGCATAAATGAAAAACTGTCTTTACGGCTCACTTTACATCCTAGAAACAGAAGAATTAAGATAAGCTTTTTAAAAAAGTTTGTGTGTTTACATGACTCCTTAAGCTATCATATATGTTTTTGGTCAAGTATGGATGCAGTTCACTCACTGATTATAAAACCAAATAAGCTTATAGGCAAATCTTCTAATTTAAAAATACTTGCTTGTCATGTGGCTAATTCCAACGTGAAGGAGTACAGACTAACTCCTATGTGAAGAAGGTTAATGTGAATAAGACAAGGAATCAATGCTTTCATTTTAATCTTTACAATAACTCACTATTGTTTTAAGGTGGTGTGCTTTCTGGAGGAGTTTCATAAAGAATCTCTGGAGTCCTGAAATAACCGTCTGGCAAAGATCTGAACAAGCCTCTCTAAAAATAACAATGGGCTGTGGACTTCATAAACATTTTTAGAAATTAAATAGCTGCTAACTTGTTCCATATGGAAACAAATTCACAGAGTCCAACATCTTGTTCATTGAGATCACCAGAACACATACTCCAAAGGAAGAAGCAAAGTTGTCCACAGTCGTTCCAAAGAAGCCAGAGGAAACAGATGATCCTGAAACCTCTTAAAAAAGAAAAACGAAACGCAAAGGGCTCTGAAAACCACATGAGACTCTTGCCCTAAGACTCCTTAGACTTTCTTAGTCCGGCAAGCTTTGAAGATCCCCAAGTAGTAATTATTGCTCGTTAAATAAGGGCAATAAAAACTGATTAAAATTTCGGACAGTAGTTATAAATGCTGAACCATAAACAAATTTAAATTTTAACATTCAGACCGAAAGGATAGTGTCTCATAAATCTACTTCCCTAATATACTTAAGACATGATTAAGACATGACGAAGCATAGAGAGTCAGAGATGTCGGCTAATTGATCCTATGCTTCCAGAGACGTATCAGTTATTCAAAGTGCCCCATCTATCCTTTCACTCAGAATTCTAAGTAGTCCCAAGTACTTCCCAAACCTCGTTCTTGTTTTTATTTGTTGTTGTTGTTGTTTTTGTAATCTCCTTATGTAATAAAAGAAAATGAAAAGACAGAACCAGCAGCACCCTCTCCCATCTGCTAGCCTATTTACCAGTGTTTCAGCCATCAGCTCATGAACACCAAGGGTTTATTCATTCCAGTGTTATGTGAGTAAATTGGGAAAATTGGTTTCCTCTGGTTAAAAAAAAAAAAAAACACTTATACTTCAAAGTATTTTCCCCCACATTCGTACTCCTGATTTTCCCTTTTTGATCTTTACATCTGTTGTTGTATAGATCCAAAAGCCCAGCCATCCCTACCTCCCCTCCGACCATCCCAAACACATGGTTAGTATTTAACATCCAGAACTGCCTTTTCATTTTTTACTACTTATAATTTTGGGTGCAACTGTCACAAGAAATGAAATTCAAGGAAAAGATAATATCAAAAAGACATTAAGACTAAATTTATTCAGGGTTTTATATTCAAATAAAATTGGTTTTTATAAATAAAAGGGGGTAACATTTCTGGGGCTGTTGCTATAGAGAAAAGTAATAGGAAAAATCTATAGGAAAACATCTTTGATGTCTGGCATAGCTGATTGCATTTGGACTGGCAGAACACAGCAGGGCTATGATACTGGTACCTATATGATCGCTGTAGCATGTTTCTACTTGAATACCCACAGAAAGATAGGAAATATGTCTGCGGAGAAGGGATAAGATACATATGTAAACCTTTGTTACAAAGATTAAAGTTGCTCAAAATTAAAATTTGCTCTGAGTTAATGAGATGGTTGGATGGCATCACCGACTCAATGGACATGAGTCTGAGTAAACTCTGGGAGTTGGTGATGGACAGGGAGGCCTGGCGTGCTGCAGTCCATGGGGTCGCAAAGAGTCGGAAACGACTGAGCGACTGAACTGAACTGAATGTTTAGGTGCTTATTTCAGCAACCAAGTGCTTAAGTTAAACTATGTTAATCTGAAGGTATGGAAATCAAATGGTTTGTCTTTGGTTGGTAGCATGTAGGGTCGATTGAAACAATTGCTCAGTGTTTATTCTCAATTTCAGGACCATTTTGCAATAGTTGAAATAGACGGCCAAAGCAGTATGACACTGTGTAAGTTGAGGAGCGTGTTCCCTGTCTTAAAGTATTTCCCCATCAGCTACTGGCACCTGAAATTTTGTCATTAAAGATTGATTTTATATTCAAGCCTAGTTAAAGTGTTTAGTTGCAGAAGGCAGAGTAGGTAGCACAGAAAGGACGCAAGTGTTTTGTGTGGCATATTATTTTTATTTTGAACCACGTCAGTGTATTGCTATGTGGTGCTGGTGGCTTACTCACTAAGTCGTGACCTCCTCTTGTGACCCCACGGACTGTAGCCCGCCAGACTCCTCTGTCCATGGGATTTCTCAGGCAAGAATACTGGAGTGAGTTGCCAGTTCCTTCTTCAGTATTACCATAAATCATCAATTAAAAATGATTTTTAATTAAAAAAAAATTATCTTAAAACCGTATAAATCCTCTGAAGTTCCAGTTGACGTGTAAATGCTTCTGGAAAAAGAGGCATCTTTTTGCAGAAATTAGCTGATAGCCAGCTGGGGTTGAGAGCAGCCCTTAACTCCGAGTGAGCGTTCCCGCCCTGAGAATTCTTCCCTTCCTGGCAGAGCTTCCCCAGCCACCCTGATGTGTCAGCGCCCCTCAGGCAATCTGTCCTTGGGACTATGGATATTATACAGGGCACGATACTGAATGGGAAACAAGAACAGGCTGGGAGTGGACAAAGAAGAAGAAGGTGAAAGAGTCCCTGCAAGATGTAGGGAGGAGGCTACCTGCTGTACTGCGCTCCCCATGGCTGGCCTCTCCTCTGTCCTCCTCGTGTGTATGGATACGGTGTGGACATACGCACGCCGTCAAATACCCTCTATAGCGCTGTAGTGTCCAGTGGAGAGCCAAGGGTAATTTCCAGGCCAAAAGGCAGGAACTACTTTTGGCATCTTCTGGTGTCTTTCTGAAGCACTGCCTTTCTTGCTAAGTGTTCACTGATCTCATCACCTCGCTTCCTTCTCCATCGACAAGGCATGTTCTACGTGTGCCAAAGAACATGAGAAGGATAAATTTACTAATATGATGTCTCTATGAGTCTTCATGAGTTGTGCCAGCTGCTGTAGCAAGCAATCCCAACATCTCAGGGGCTTAACAAAGTGCAGGTTTATTTGTGGCCCTATCACAGTACTTAAAGCTTGGGGAATGTCCCTGGGCGTCTTCTCCAAGTAGCCGCTCAGGGATGGAAGTGCCTCCCATCTTTATTTTGCCGCCATCTCCCACAGATGGCCTACATGTTTACCAAGGAAAGAGTTAAGACAGTACGTGGACAGTGACACAGGAGACTTTATGGCCAGGGCTGGAAGTCGCAGACGCCATATTCACCCACATGCCTTGCGCCCTAAATAACTTTGAAGGAATGTATTTTTCTTTTGTGCTCAGGAGAATAGAACAGGATTGACGAACACCTAATCAGTCTGTTACGCAAATCCCCTTCCTTTCTGGTCATCAAATATCTATTTCAATACTTCTCCCGCAGCATCTTCTGGTCATGCCGTCTACTGCAAAATTCTGTTTCTCTGGAAAAAGAGCAGTCCTCTCACCAAAGTGGGGTATAACTAAGCTAGTCGCCACCACATATAAACCAAAAAGACAAGTTACCAACTCTTCATTTACACATTCCTTATACAGTGGTGGAAGAGAGCGGGATAACTGCGAGAAAGACTCCTACTTAGAAACAAGAATGAGAATTAGAGAGTAGTCTAGGAGTTCCGTGAGACTGGTGGGCCCGTTCCTTAATTTAGCTTTGATTCCGTTCTTTGGGAGAAACTNATGAGATGGTTGGATGGCATCACCGACTCAATGGACATGAGTCTGAGTAAACTCTGGGAGTTGGTGATGGACAGGGAGGCCTGGCGTGCTGCAGTCCATGGGGTCGCAAAGAGTCGGAAACGACTGAGCGACTGAACTGAACTGAATGTTTAGGTGCTTATTTCAGCAACCAAGTGCTTAAGTTAAACTATGTTAATCTGAAGGTATGGAAATCAAATGGTTTGTCTTTGGTTGGTAGCATGTAGGGTCGATTGAAACAATTGCTCAGTGTTTATTCTCAATTTCAGGACCATTTTGCAATAGTTGAAATAGACGGCCAAAGCAGTATGACACTGTGTAAGTTGAGGAGCGTGTTCCCTGTCTTAAAGTATTTCCCCATCAGCTACTGGCACCTGAAATTTTGTCATTAAAGATTGATTTTATATTCAAGCCTAGTTAAAGTGTTTAGTTGCAGAAGGCAGAGTAGGTAGCACAGAAAGGACGCAAGTGTTTTGTGTGGCATATTATTTTTATTTTGAACCACGTCAGTGTATTGCTATGTGGTGCTGGTGGCTTACTCACTAAGTCGTGACCTCCTCTTGTGACCCCACGGACTGTAGCCCGCCAGACTCCTCTGTCCATGGGATTTCTCAGGCAAGAATACTGGAGTGAGTTGCCAGTTCCTTCTTCAGTATTACCATAAATCATCAATTAAAAATGATTTTTAATTAAAAAAAAAGATTATCTTAAAACCGTATAAATCCTCTGAAGTTCCAGTTGACGTGTAAATGCTTCTGGAAAAAGAGGCATCTTTTTGCAGAAATTAGCTGATAGCCAGCTGGGGTTGAGAGCAGCCCTTAACTCCGAGTGAGCGTTCCCGCCCTGAGAATTCTTCCCTTCCTGGCAGAGCTTCCCCAGCCACCCTGATGTGTCAGCGCCCCTCAGGCAATCTGTCCTTGGGACTATGGATATTATACAGGGCACGATACTGAATGGGAAACAAGAACAGGCTGGGAGTGGACAAAGAAGAAGAAGGTGAAAGAGTCCCTGCAAGATGTAGGGAGGAGGCTACCTGCTGTACTGCGCTCCCCATGGCTGGCCTCTCCTCTGTCCTCCTCGTGTGTATGGATACGGTGTGGACATACGCACGCCGTCAAATACCCTCTATAGCGCTGTAGTGTCCAGTGGAGAGCCAAGGGTAATTTCCAGGCCAAAAGGCAGGAACTACTTTTGGCATCTTCTGGTGTCTTTCTGAAGCACTGCCTTTCTTGCTAAGTGTTCACTGATCTCATCACCTCGCTTCCTTCTCCATCGACAAGGCATGTTCTACGTGTGCCAAAGAACATGAGAAGGATAAATTTACTAATATGATGTCTCTATGAGTCTTCATGAGTTGTGCCAGCTGCTGTAGCAAGCAATCCCAACATCTCAGGGGCTTAACAAAGTGCAGGTTTATTTGTGGCCCTATCACAGTACTTAAAGCTTGGGGAATGTCCCTGGGCGTCTTCTCCAAGTAGCCGCTCAGGGATGGAAGTGCCTCCCATCTTTATTTTGCCGCCATCTCCCACAGATGGCCTACATGTTTACCAAGGAAAGAGTTAAGACAGTACGTGGACAGTGACACAGGAGACTTTATGGCCAGGGCTGGAAGTCGCAGACGCCATATTCACCCACATGCCTTGCGCCCTAAATAACTTTGAAGGAATGTATTTTTCTTTTGTGCTCAGGAGAATAGAACAGGATTGACGAACACCTAATCAGTCTGTTACGCAAATCCCCTTCCTTTCTGGTCATCAAATATCTATTTCAATACTTCTCCCGCAGCATCTTCTGGTCATGCCGTCTACTGCAAAATTCTGTTTCTCTGGAAAAAGAGCAGTCCTCTCACCAAAGTGGGGTATAACTAAGCTAGTCGCCACCACATATAAACCAAAAAGACAAGTTACCAACTCTTCATTTACACATTCCTTATACAGTGGTGGAAGAGAGCGGGATAACTGCGAGAAAGACTCCTACTTAGAAACAAGAATGAGAATTAGAGAGTAGTCTAGGAGTTCCGTGAGACTGGTGGGCCCGTTCCTTAATTTAGCTTTGATTCCGTTCTTTGGGAGAAACTCCTCTGTTAGCTGTTCTCCATTTGCCTGTCTTCTGGGCAGCCTGTTCCTGCCCTTTGTCTGCCTTGCTGACATCTGATGGATGTGTTTCATCCATCTTTGGAGGCTATAGAGCATCTGAAGTCCTGCTTGCTGTTCATGGAAGCTAGAGATCTGTCCTAATGGGCATTGCCTAAAAATAAGACCTTTGATCAAGGATTTTGGTGCAAGCTCTTGCACTG
The DNA here is from genome assembly GCA_006410675.1 of Oreotragus oreotragus. Lineage (NCBI taxonomy): Eukaryota > Metazoa > Chordata > Mammalia > Artiodactyla > Bovidae > Oreotragus > Oreotragus oreotragus. Next base: position 102,690 of record SJYX01013250.1, on the reverse strand, counting down.
GGAGGTGATCTCGAAAAATGCTGTGAGTAGTGGAGAGTAACACATGGAAGGAAGGCAAGTCAGTAAAGGGAGCGTTCATGACTAGGTTCAGTTCAGTTCAGTCACTCAGTCGTGTCTGATGCTTTGCAACCACAAAACCGCAGCACGCCAGGCCTCCCTGTCCATCACCAACTCCCGGAGCCTACCCAAACTCATGTCCATTGAGTCTGTGGTGCCATCCAGCCATCTCACCCTCTGTCGACCCCTTTTTCTCCTGCCCTCAATCTTTCCCAGCATCAGGGTCTTTTCAAATGAGTCAGCTCTTCACATCAAGTGGCCAAAGTATTGGAGTTTCAGCTTCAACATCAGTCCTTCCAATGAACACCCAGGACTGATCTCCTCTAGGATGGACTGGTTGGATACCCTTGCAGTCCAAGGGACTCTCAAGAGTCTTTTCCAACACCACAGTTCAAAAGCATCAATTCTTCTGTACCCAACTTTCTTTATAGTCCAACTCTCACATCCATACATGACTACTGGAAAAACCATAGCCTTGATGAGATGAACCTTTGTTGACAAAGTAATGTCTCTATTTTTTAATATGCTGTCTAGGTTGGTCATTACTTTCCTTCCAAGGAGTAATCATCTTTTAATTTCATGAGTAGATTACCACTAGAGAGATTTTAGTAGAGAAGCTGGAGCTCAAAACCTCTGAGGACCCTCTGAAAGTCTATGCGGAACGCAGCTTCCAAGAGGGATATAGAAACTCCAGTCTCTCCTTGATGTAAGGTGACTCCTGGGGCACAAATTCCAAGCAGTCTTTCAGGTGACAGAGTCCCCCAAAGTAGAGAGATACAGGCCTGAGATGTGTCAGCTGTGGCCCGAAACAGGCTGAGGAAATAATACTGAAATGATAGCATTTGCTAACTCTCAGGCCTGAGAGTTACTTAAAATTTAGTCAAGGAATTTTCTAGTCTGGATACACTATTTCTTTGGCAATACAATTCCCTCAACAATTTAATAGGCTTCCAACACAGTCACCTCGAGCAGGAAACACTCCCAAATTTCTGAGATTCAATTTGTAAATGAAATTCCCTTCTTTGCTTTTTCATCCTCAAGCCTGTCTCCTCCAGTTTAATGAGCTAACTTGAGGCTTGTTGAAGAGATCTCTGGTCTTTCCCATTCTGTTGTTTTCCTCTATTTCTTTACATTGATCGCTGAGGAAGGCTTTCTTATCTCTCCTTGCTATTCTTTGGAACTCTGCATTCAGATGCTTATATCTTTCCTTTTCTCCTCTGCTTTTTGCTTCTCTTCTTTTCACAGCTATTTGTATGACAGTCATTTTGCTTTTTTGCATTTTTTTCCATGGGGATGGTCTTGATCCCTGTCTCCTGTATAATGTCATGAACCTCCATCCATAGTTCATCAGGCACTCTAACTATCAGATCTAGTCCTTTAAATCTATTTTTTGCTTCCACTGTATAATCATAAGGGATTTGATTTAGGTCATACCTGAATGGTCTAGCGGTTTTCCCTACTTTCTTCAATTTAAGTCTGAATTTGGAAATAAGGAGTTCATGATCTGAGCCACAGTCAGCTCCTGGTCTTGTTTTTGTTGACTGTATAGAGCTTCTCCATCTTTGGCTGCAATGGAAGAAAAGTTATGACCAACCTAGATAGCATATTCAAAAGCAGAGACATTATTTTGCCTACTAAGGTCCATCTAGTCAAGGCTATGGTTTTTCCTGTGGTCATGTATGGATGTGAGAGTTGGACTATAAGGAAAGCTGAGCACCAAAGAATTGATACTTTTGAACTGTGGTGTTGGAGAAGACTCTTGAGAGTCCCTTGGACTACAAAGAGATCCAACCAGTCCATTTTAAAAGAGATCAGTCCTGGGTATTCTTTGGAAGGACTGATGCTAAAGCTGAAACTCTAATACTCTGGCCACTTCATGTGAAGAGTTGACTCAGAAAAGACTGTGCTGCTGGGAGGGATTGGGGGCAGGAGGAGAAGGGGACAACAGAAGATGAGATGGCTGGATGGCATAACCAACTCGATGGACGTGAGTTTGAGTGAACTCCGGGAGTTGGTGATAGACAGGGAAGCCTGGTACACTGCAATTCATGGGGTCGCAAAGAGTTGGACATGACTGAGCAACTGAACTGAACTGAACTTGAGGCTATCTGCAACCTGGAGGATGAGGTAATCTTCCTTATCAGTAAATCACAGGCAGGAATCAGTTGATAATCAGCTAAGGAATGACACATCCTTAATCTGAACTTTGCCCTGAGTTACTTGATTCAACTAATAATTTTTTAAACCCCACTTTTCCTGTTGAGGGTTTAGGAACAGCCTTTTCACCCAAACATTTCTGGATTCCATCTAGTCCCTCTCATTTATGTTTGTAAACCAGCCAAGTATTTCCTGAGCCCACCTTTTTGTGTATAATACCTTAGTAAATACAGCCTGTAACTGCTGGCCCAAACTGACTGTCTGATTCATTTCAGCCATTACCCCAAAAGCTGCAGACTGAGCAGGAACTTGTTCTGACCTCTGATTTATTGCAGGTGGCGGTTGTACTAAATATTTTGCCACCGCATCACATGCACAGCAGTCTTCACACACTTCAATATCAATTTTCTCACTGTGTGTGTCGTCGCTCAGTCGTGTCCAACTCTTTGTGACCCCATGGACTGTAGCCTATGAGGTTCCTCCGTCCATGGGATTTTCCAGGCAAAAGTATTGGAGTGGGTTGCCATTTTCTTCTCCAGGGGATCTTCCGACTCAGGGATTGAACCCAGGTCTCCTGCATTGCAAACAGACGCTTTACCCTCTAAACCACCAGGGAAGCCCCTACTTACCTCTCAACAGTTAAGTCAATGCTAACATTACATATATTTAATGGAAGTGCTTCACTTCTGATATAAACATTTCTATTTGGATAAATAACCTTAGCTACTATAACAAGCAACCTCAAAAATCCCAAAAGCTTAACAATGTAAAGGTATTTTTGTCATTTATATATAGTCTGTCATTTGTATATAGTCTGTCATTTGTATATAGTAAATCTCTCAGGAGGCTTTCCTACAAATGAGGCTGTTTCCAGTTTTAAACGGCGCCATCTCCAATATAACCGTCTCAATAACCAAGGTGGGAAAGAAATGTTGGAAAATTAAGCAGGGGATTTTAAATCCAGCGCTAGACAAGTTAGACATCCCTTCCACAGACATTCCTTTAGCCCAGATCTAACGTAGACAACAAGCCTTCTGCGGGCCGGAACAAGGGAGGTTGGAAATGCCAGGTACATGTTACCTGGAAAGAAGAAAGGGAGGTTTATGTTGCTTGGCTCTAGCAAAGCGACTGTCAAGTCTAACGTATTTCTACTCCAAAACAGGGCTAACCTTGAAACAAAGAAAATTAATCTCTCACAACAAAATTCTGTATTATAGACCAGCTTTGGGGGTAAGGGATCCTCTGACACCCTCTCCGTCGCATGACAAGCGTTTGGTTTCTCATTCAATATTTGAGGCTGTACCTGTGTATATGATTTGTGTTTTCACTGGGAAGTAAACGACCAGGAAGAATTGAGCAGAAATGCTCCGTTATTTGGTGACTTATCTTAAAGTGATGGCACATGTGGTTTCTTCCTGCTAATCTACTAAAATGTAGAAACCCTGCCAATCCCTGCTAGAAACAGACATGGATACATAAATTTCTGTTTTTACTTTCCTAGAGGCACCTTTGCCGCAGCTGATCTCCAATTGCCTATAATATTTAAAACCTTGGAGAACAAGTATCCACATGTTAAATTACCTTTTATCATCTACTTTTCTTCTGAATAAATACATTAGCCTTTAGGTGTCAAGGTGCATGAAAATATATGCAGGCTAAGAAAACCTGGGTGATCACCCAGCGCAGAGAATAGAAATCGGCCCAGGGCCCAACCACAGTTTTAAGAATCACATAATAGGTGCATTTAACCTAAATGAAGTCAAGTATCCATGCTCAATATACAGTTTTAAATATTATAAAATTCTACAAAAGGGAATATTGCATTTGTACTATTTTTCACATATTAGACATATACTATGTAGGGTTGTATGTACAAAACCATCTATGAATCATTTATGAAGTAAAAATCGTTCATGAAGTAAAAGGGATTTTTAAGGATAATTTTCTGTGATTTTTACAAATGTGAGCTTTTGAATCATTTAATGCCCTCGTAAGAAGCAATTCCTGATGCCAGGAACGATTAAAAGCAGAAGAGGGCAACAGAGGATGAGATGGTTGGATGGCATCACCAATTCAGTGGACCTGAACTTGGGCAAACTCCAGGAGATGCTGAGGGACACAGAAGCCTGCAGTCCCTGGGGTCTCGAAGAGTTGGACGTGACTTGGCAGCTGAACGACACCAACAAGAGCAATTCCATAGTAATCTCATTTCTGCGTGTCAGGCCTCTTGATTCAGCCTCACTGCACTCTGCCCTTATTTCCTCTTCGCTGGTTCATCTTCTTTCCTGATCCTGGGCCAGTCTCCAACTCAGTAATGAACATCACTTTTTGGATAATCCTTTTGTTTGATGACTGATATCACTTTGCCAACAAAAGTCCGTATAGTCAAAGCTATGGTTTTTCCAGTAGTTATGTACAGATGTGAGTTGCATCATGAAGAAGAAGAATCGATGCCTTTATATTGTGATGCTGAAGAAGACTCTTGAGAGTCCCTTGGACAGCAAGGAGATCAATCCAGTCCATCCTGAATATTCATTGGAAGGGCTGATGCTGAAGCTGAAGCTGCAGTACTCTGGCCACCTGATGCGAAGAGCTGACTCATTGGAAAAGACCCTGATGTTGGGAAAGATTGAGGGCAGGAGGAAAAGGGGACAACAAAGGATGAGATGGTTGGATGGCATCACCAACTCGATGGACATGAGTCTGAGCAAATTCTGGGAGATGGTGAAAGACGGGGAAACCTGGCGTGCTGCAATCCATGGGGTCGCAAAGAGTCAGACACAACTTAGTGACTAAACCAACAACAACATATATTAGCAAAGACTTGAACTTTATCCCAAGTTTCTAACCAGTCATTTCCTACAGAACGACAAGATCTTGTCTAAAGCAGGGCTCTCGATAGTGCTGTATGTCGATCAGATGTAATCCAGGACTGAGAAGCAACCGGAGAGCACTCAGGCCGTTACCGACTGAGAAGCAAGCCCCTAGCCACAGTTGCATGGTCCTCGTCCACCTCTCAGGCTTAGCCCATTTTGGTCTCTGCCATAGCTTCCTGTGGCCTCAAGATGCCGCATCATAAACCCTCTTTTGCTAAAAGCAGCCTTCACTTTCAGCAGCAAGAATGCACTTGAGCAAAGTTTTTCAGCTCCTGGTTCCAGCTTCACCTAGGAAGCTGAAGGGCTAGTCCCTTTCAAATGATGAAATACTGAGAACATTAATTTTTTTTAAAAAACTGCTACTATTTATTGAGTTCGTACATTTCCCTGGTGGCTCAGATGGTAAAGAATCCGCCTGCAATGCAAGAGACCTGGGCTCTATCCCTGGCCCGGGAAGATCCCCTGGAGAAGGGCATGGCAACCCACTCCAGGATTCTGCCTGGAGAATTCCATGGACAGAGGAGCCTGGCGGGCTACAGTCCACGGGGTTGGAAAGAGTCGGACACGACTGGGTGACTAATCCTTTCACTTTTCACTCACTGTGTGCCAGACACTCTGCTAAGAGCTTCATATATATTAAATCATTTAATCATCACAACAACCATATGTGATAAGTACTATTATTATCTTCATTTTACGAATAAAGACACCAAGGAAAAAGAATTTCAGTCATTTGCCTAAGGACACAGTGCCTGTCATGGTGGAGCTGCAATTTGAACTCAAACATTCCAGCTCCAGGGTCTGTGCCGTTACACAGTTTCCTCCCTTACAGAAGTCTCCAGTTTCATCTGTCAATAAACAACGCCTTGTTTGTGGTAGCCCTAGGACTGCTGTTGGCAATGACAAAAATAGAAGGAAATTAGCATTTTACCTGAAAAAAACCTTCCTTTCAAGATTGATACCTTCTGGATTTTTAGACCTGAGTAAGTTCTAGGATGTTTTCACATTGATTAACTGAGGATGATCACTTAGTCCAGCGTTATTATTTCAGAAAGTACTTACAGCTATTTACCCTGGCAGAAAATCGGTAGGAGTTGTCATTATTTAAATCTTATTGCTGAGGCGCTACACTCATGGAGCTATTTCCTGAGTGGGTACTCAATGAGAGAAGACAGATAGTCAATCACCTGGACCCCAGAAAACTGAAGTGAGAAATGCAAAGTTGTATAAGACTAGGTCACAATAGATACGCAATTAGCCTTGGGCACCTATCCTTTGAATTGGGCTGTGTCTATACAACAGCAGAAAAAAAAATCTTAATTGCTCATTCCTGTCAGTCAGAAATTCAATGTATCAAATTACAGGCAAATGATTTATTTAACAGCACATAAGTATTATAATATATGCATAGATGTATGTGTGTGTGTATACATACGTACCCCAAAACTGTTTACTACCAACACTTGCTAACTATTTGGGTGTTTGATTAATGAAAGAAGCCTAGACTATAATAGCAACAGGAGGCTTCGTGTGTCACTGTTACATGGATGGGCGCCTTAATTCACATCGTTTGGTGGTGGAGGGAAGTGCCTCACAGAGGAGGATTTTTGTGTTTAAAAATATTATGGAGAAAATAAAATGAAAACAGCACCGGGAGTGTGAACAGACTTTGAGATCTTACTATTCGGGTGGCAATTATCTGCGTGTGCTCTGTTTAGGCTTCTGGGAGCTCTTCCTGCAGCCTGCCCTGGGACGATACTTGAACTCCCACAGGAGCTTTCAAAGCCCGGGGACGGTAGGCAGTTGGCCGTGTAATAAAACCCAGAGGATATGACAGGTGTGCGTGCCCTCAAGACATCTGCCCTTCCCATCACCCACGCCCTCCCCATCATGAAACTCACCCTTCTTGCCTAATTTTTTCTGCCAAAATCACACCTTGAAGACGAACCCTGTTAAAACAAACACATTGCTTGTGAGACATTGCATCTTGACTCAGCAATGGTCACTTATATAGTGACCCGGTATTTACTCAGCAGACCAGATAACATGCTCCTGGTAGAGCTCACAGTTCTGAGAAAATGTGACACTCAGCCAGATGGTTGAATAAGGCGAGGAGGGGGAAGGATGTCACAGGACACATCCTGAGTAGGCAAGGCTGACCTTAGGCATCCATGGTCAAGGGAGAGCGTGGTCGGAACTTAGAAGAAAGCTCCCCAAAAGGCCGCTGGGAGGTACTGAGTAACCCAGCAAGTTGGGGGTGGCGGGGAGGACCGTTTTGTTCCTGTGTGCCAGGTAACAGAGGAAGAAAGCGGAAGGCACGAAAAAACACGTGGTTTGTGAAACTCATTCAAAAGTTTCCTTCTTTGGGAAAGAGATCAGGATACGATGATTAAAATAATTAAAATGCATCTTCTTCAGGTCATTCACGTTTCATATTCTTGAATATAGTCATGTCTGCAAGCTGCCTTAACCACAACCTGGAGGGCTTAAAACAACAGAAATGTATTTTCTCACGGTTCTGGAGGCCAGAAGTCCAAAATCAAGAGGTCAGTAGGGTCGTGCTCCCTCTGAGGCTCTGGCGGGCAATCTGTGTCCTGCCCTCCTCTCATCTTTTGGTGTTGCCAGAAGCCCTTGGCTTTCTTTGGCTTGTGAACAGATCCCTCCAGTCCTCTGTCATCGTGCGATGCTCTCCCTGTCTGTCTGTCTGTCTCTTGTCTTCAGGACACTAGTCACTGGATTAGGACCCAGCCTCATCGAGCACGACTTCCTTTTAACTTAATTACATCTTCAGAGACCCCTGTTTACATGTCAGGGTCACATTCCTGGGTACTTGGGGTTAGGACTTCAACACATCTTTTAGAGGGGAGATACAATTCAACCCGCAAATTGTGGTCTTTTTTCCACAAAAGCATCAGTACTTCAGTGTTGTCCAGCATTCTTCCCAGAGCCTTCCCGCAGTTCCGATGGGATATTCGCGGAGGAGCAGTGGCCGGTCCAGTAAAGGAAGCAATTGAGGAAAAGACTTATCAGTGTCATTATGAAACTGAACAGCTCCTAGAAATTTAAGATCATATTCTTATTATGTTCTTCCATGGAGCTTTCCTGGCGTCAGCACGTCCATAAAGTGTTCAGTTTCACCCTTGGCAATGATCCAATACATGAGCACAGCAGCCAGGCGTTGGCACAGAGGCATAAAGGACCATTGTTAGGACAAGGAGTGGCAGCCCAGGAATAAGGAAGAAAGAGAGGAGCTAATCTCAGGGGCAAAGAAAATTGCCCACTAATCAGTGATATCCATAATACCAAACAAAGGGAGGCTTAAGAGACAGGTTCTTATTATAAAAGAGGGGGAAGCGGAGAGAGAGAGAGACTGGAGAGACAGGGTTTGAACAGGATGAAAACTTGGAGTAGCATCTGGATATAATTAGCATACAAATGGAGTTTTGATTCTATAACTATTCCCATCTTTCGTTTTTACAACACACACACACCCAGATTCCAAGTAACGCAAAGAAACTAATTAATAGCTCAGTCATTAAATAAATGAAACTCAGGTTATCCGCGGCATCCGTTAACTGGCCAGCATTAATACACCTACACATCCATGACAGACACTGTCAGCTGAGACAAGTCAGAGTCTGCTTGTCGCTCCGTGTTTAGGAAGCGAGTCATTAATATCAACAGTTGAGGTTCCAGAATAACACTCTCAAATGAAATGGAGGCATTATAAAAATCAGGATCGGCCATTCACAACGCAGCTTCATCACACCCAAATTTAAAAACTTGAAAAGCTTTAAGAGATGTTAGACGTAAGAATGGTCTCTCAACTGTTTAAAATTGGATAGGAAATGACTTTAAGATGTGAATCTACACATCAAAAGATAATACTGTAAGAACTTTGACCCCCAGCTTCCAATAAAGCTGCCTTTATTTATGAATTCCACCTAAGCTAAGGCCATTAGGAATTAAGTCCTGAGCTACTTTCTCTGGCTTTAATGCCCCCAAAAAACAGCAGAAACTTATTGAATATCTACCATGTGCCACATACTATTCTAGAAGCTGGTGATTCAAAAGTAAACAGGGCGAAAAGGCCCTTACTCCATGGAGATGACATACTAGCAGGTGAGACAGATCACTATGCCTCTCTTCAGAAACAACTGTCCAATTGTCTCTTTTACAATTGTTAAAGAGATTTGGGGGTGTTGGCTTTTCTCCTACTACATAAATATTTTAATATCAGCTACCTCTAGTAACTAGAAGTTCATTCTGGAGTTTAATGTCCTTTTACAGGCTATAAAGACACAAATGTAAAGATTTTATAGTATGTTTCATAAACTACAATATGTTAGAAAATCTGAAAAATAATCCTGGAAGGTCAAATATCTTGATATACTTCCTGTATTGGTACTAAGAAAAAAGCAGTTTCAAAGTCACAAGTCATGAGCCAAGCAGACCTGTGTTCTTATCCTCAACCTCTCACTTTCCCAGGTCCCTCACTGTGCTTTAGTTTCATAATCTGTGATACTTGAGGGTTAAGCTGATTCATCATTTTTAAAGAATTGTTCAAGTTTTGGGGATTCCTCAGAGAAAGTTTACATCTTGCAAAATTTTGATTTAAATACTTAATTTCTCAGATAATTTTAAAACTATTTTAAAAATGTCGTAAAGCTGAGTGCACAAGTAGGGTTTTACACCAAACTTTAACCCATTGGATGGTAATATATGCATGTAGGCTGTTGTAAGACCTCATAATGATCTCTGGGCATACATTTGAACTTCTTGAAATTGGATTATTGATAAAGTAGGTTGTAGCTCTGACCTGGCCTTTCAGCAAAGTTGCTCTTTCCAGAAAATGATTCCAGGAAGTACCTATTTCAGCCCAAATTCAGCCAGATTCACTGGGTGTACATTCCAGCAGCATGTAACAGCCAGCTCTGCAGTAACAAAGAGGCATAACATTTGTCATACCTAATATGAGGAGTTTTAACAGTTTCTTTTTTGTGTAATTTGATTGCCCCCCTTTTAAGGTCACTGTAAAGAATGCAAATATGTTAGATTTTGATAAGAGTCCAAATATTTAAAGGAAATTAACCATTGTTGAATTTTCTAGGTCAGTTTATTTGAAGAAAATCCTGAGATTTCAAATGCTGAGCTATTAAAATTGCTTATCATTTGCACCTGTTCATTGTTGCGAATCAGAATTTTTTTCAATATTGTGTAAGCATTACAAAATACAAAAACAAAAATTGAAGATTGAAACTGCATTGACCAGCCATGACCTAGAGTTAACATTTTTGTGTTCACTGAAACTGTCATTTTTCTCATTAATTCGGTTTTAGAGTAGCAAATGTTACAAATGTGAGCTTTTAAAATAATTTTCAGCAATAGCACTATTCTCATCTCCTTTATCAGAGAAGGCAATGGCACCCCACTCCAGTACTGTTGCCTGGAAAACCCCATGGATGGAGGAGGCTGGTAGGCTGCAGTCCATGGGGTCGCTAAGAGTCGGACATGACTGAGCGACTTCATTTTCACTTTTCACTTTTCACTTTCATGCATTGGAGAAGGAAATGGCAACCCACTCCAGTGTTCTTGCCTGGAGAATCCCAGGGACGGGGGAGCCTTGTGGGCTGCCATCTATGGGGTCACACAGAGTCGGACATGACTTAAGCATCTTAGCAGCAGCAGCATTTCTTTTATATGTGAAAGTTTTACATGATATTGAATTAGGAAAAATGATTTTTATGAAAAATATTTTGTAACTATTCTAATCAGGGGTTTGTTTTCAAGAAACAGAAACCTACTCAAGCTAGCTCTAAGTAAATAGTCACAATTATTGAATTATAAGGTCTGCCTAGTCAAAGCTATGATTTTTCCAGTGGTCATGTATGGATGTGAGAGTTAGACTATACAGAAAGCTGAGCGCCGAAAAATTGATGCTTTTGAACTGTGGTGTTGGAGAAGACTCTTGAGAGTCCCTTGGACTGCAAGGAGATCGAACCAGTCTATCCTAAAAGAAATTGGTTCTGAATATTCATTGGAAGGACTGATGCTGAAGCTGAAACTCCAATACTTGGCCACCTGATGGGAAGAACTGACTCTTTGGAAAAGACCCTGATGCTGGGAAAGATTGAAGGCAGGAGAAGAAGGGGATGACAGAGGATAAGATGGTTGGATGACATCATCAACTTGATGGCATGAGTTTGAATAAACTCCAGGAGCTGGTGATGGACAGGGAGGCCTAGTGTGCTGCAGTCCATGGGGTCGCAAAGAGTCGGACACAACTGAACGACTGCACTGAACTGATTGAAATATTACTATAGGAAAACACAAGCAATTCCAACTCACCTGTTCAAAACGGCCTTAGCATGGCCTGCAAGGCCCTACAGATTCTCCCACTGCCCCACCTCTCTGATCTCAAGTTCTCCCAGCCTCCTTGTGGCTCACATGGCCCAGCCACACCGACCTCGCTATTCCCCAGGACGGCCCTGTTCCTATCTTGGCATTTTCGGCTCTCTCCACGGAACCCTCCTTTTCCAGCTATCGGAGTAGCCTACTTTCTCACCCTCTTCAATTGTCAGTTGTCACCTTAGAGATTCAACCCTTGGTCAACCCATACAAACACCGTCACCCTTTCATGCATTTCTGGACCACTCTCTGTCTTTTGACGCATCTACATTTTTCTTCAAAGCGCTTCTGATCCTCTCTCTTTCTCTTCGTACGTGGGCAGGTTTCCTTTCTTCCTTTCCTTACTTCTTTCCCTCTCCTTTCCTCCCTCCTCCCCAGCCCTGTCCCTTTCTCTTTCCTTCGGGTTTCTCTCCAAATTATAAGCTCCCTGACAAAGGCAGGACCTTCACCTGCCTAATTTCTCACTCCATCTGTAGAACCTAGATAGTGCAGCACAAAGGAAGAGGCTCAGTGCTACCTGCTGTTTGTTAAGTGAATATAAACACGTGAATGAGTGAATGAATGGACCATCCAGACACTCAGTTAAGTTACAAAGGAGTGAAACCGGGAAGCCGGAAACGTAGATGATCCTCTCCTCGGTTGTAGAGCCCCGTGTCTTATCTCGCTCTCTTCTCTTCTTCTTCTTTTTTTTTTTGGCCTGTCAGTTGAAATCCCCCTTTTTTTCAGGTTTGCTGTCTGCTTACTTGTCAGTTTGCACAAAGCTGAAAATTACCTCCAGACTCAACCCTACCTGCCATTCAAGTGCTCTCTTCTCTGGTTATAACCCTGTCTTGTAGTATAAATACTCAAATGAGATAAAACGTTCAACTCAGTTTAACCTCTAGATGGACCCAGCCTCTTTCACGTCCCAAAGAGCTGGCAGGAGCTCAGCATCACGTGGAACCAACATGGCCTTCTAGGATCACCAGCTCCGCAGGTACCATCAACTATATGGGCACAACCTAAAAGACGGGGGTTTTGTGACACCCAGTGTCTGTTGAGAAATGACAATGCCAACAACAAAGAGTGCTGAGGAAGATGGTTTAGAATGGTCCCACTTACCCTTAACATCTTAATATCACAATAAGGAAGTTAAATATACTTTAAGAAGTGTTCTGCTTTGTTACGTTTTTCACTTCTTTTCACTTTTATATTTAGGATTCTTTCTGTTGCCAATCACTGAAGCTGTATTTCAAATTTGCTTAAGCACAGAGATGAACTCTGCTGGCTCTCATAATTGAACAAGTCAAGATACTCTGGATTCAAGCAAGGAATGATCCAGAACTTAGATGGTTTTATCTGTAATTTTTTACTGTCAGATTTTTTTTCTCATTTCTTACCCTGATATCCTCAACGTTGGCTCCGTTCTCATGGCTTCAAACAGACTGCCGGAAGCTCCCGTGGCTACATCCTCCTAAATTCAAGTGCTTCCCAAGTGTCCTACTGGACTGATTAGAACACTCTAGAATTTATCACAGGTGATAAGGGGATGTGATATGTTGATTGGCTTCGGCTCATACTCTACCCCTAGAAGCGGGAATGAGCTAAGGTTGGGANGCAACCCACTCCAGTGTTCTTGCCTGGAGAATCCCAGGGACGGGGGAGCCTTGTGGGCTGCCATCTATGGGGTCACACAGAGTCGGACATGACTTAAGCATCTTAGCAGCAGCAGCATTTCTTTTATATGTGAAAGTTTTACATGATATTGAATTAGGAAAAATGATTTTTATGAAAAATATTTTGTAACTATTCTAATCAGGGGTTTGTTTTCAAGAAACAGAAACCTACTCAAGCTAGCTCTAAGTAAATAGTCACAATTATTGAATTATAAGGTCTGCCTAGTCAAAGCTATGATTTTTCCAGTGGTCATGTATGGATGTGAGAGTTAGACTATACAGAAAGCTGAGCGCCGAAAAATTGATGCTTTTGAACTGTGGTGTTGGAGAAGACTCTTGAGAGTCCCTTGGACTGCAAGGAGATCGAACCAGTCTATCCTAAAAGAAATTGGTTCTGAATATTCATTGGAAGGACTGATGCTGAAGCTGAAACTCCAATACTTGGCCACCTGATGGGAAGAACTGACTCTTTGGAAAAGACCCTGATGCTGGGAAAGATTGAAGGCAGGAGAAGAAGGGGATGACAGAGGATAAGATGGTTGGATGACATCATCAACTTGATGGCATGAGTTTGAATAAACTCCAGGAGCTGGTGATGGACAGGGAGGCCTAGTGTGCTGCAGTCCATGGGGTCGCAAAGAGTCGGACACAACTGAACGACTGCACTGAACTGATTGAAATATTACTATAGGAAAACACAAGCAATTCCAACTCACCTGTTCAAAACGGCCTTAGCATGGCCTGCAAGGCCCTACAGATTCTCCCACTGCCTCACCTCTCTGATCTCAAGTTCTCCCAGCCTCCTTGTGGCTCACATGGCCCAGCCACACCGACCTCGCTATTCCCCAGGACGGCCCTGTTCCTATCTTGGCATTTTCGGCTCTCTCCACGGAACCCTCCTTTTCCAGCTATCGGAGTAGCCTACTTTCTCACCCTCTTCAATTGTCAGTTGTCACCTTAGAGATTCAACCCTTGGTCAACCCATACAAACACCGTCACCCTTTCATGCATTTCTGGACCACTCTCTGTCTTTTGACGCGTCTACATTTTTCTTCAAAGCGCTTCTGATCCTCTCTCTTTCTCTTCGTACGTGGGCAGGTTTCCTTTCTTCCTTTCCTTACTTCTTTCCCTCTCCTTTCCTCCCTCCTCCCCAGCCCTGTCCCTTTCTCTTTCCTTCGGGTTTCTCTCCAAATTATAAGCTCCCTGACAAAGGCAGGACCTTCACCTGCCTAATTTCTCACTCCATCTGTAGAACCTAGATAGTGCAGCACAAAGGAAGAGGCTCAGTGCTACCTGCTGTTTGTTAAGTGAATATAAACACGTGAATGAGTGAATGAATGGACCATCCTGACACTCAGTTAAGTTACAAAGGAGTGAAACCGGGAAGCCGGAAACGTAGATGATCCTCTCCTCGGTTGTAGAGCCCCGTGTCTTATCTCGCTCTCTTCTCTTCTTCTTTTTTTTTTTTGGCCTGTCAGTTGAAATCCCCCTTTTTTTCAGGTTTGCTGTCTGCTTACTTGTCAGTTTGCACAAAGCTGAAAATTACCTCCAGACTCAACCCTACCTGCCATTCAAGTGCTCTCTTCTCTGGTTATAACCCTGTCTTGTAGTATAAATACTCAAATGAGATAAAACGTTCAACTCAGTTTAACCTCTAGATGGACCCAACCTCTTTCACGTCCCAAAGAGCTGGCAGGAGCTCAGCATCACGTGGAACCAACATGGCCTTCTAGGATCACCAGCTCCGCAGGTACCATCAACTATATGGGCACAACCTAAAAGAGGGGGGTTTTGTGACACCCAGTGTCTGTTGAGAAATGACAATGCCAACAACAAAGAGTGCTGAGGAAGATGGTTTAGAATGGTCCCACTTACCCTTAACATCTTAATATCACAATAAGGAAGTTAAATATACTTTAAGAAGTGTTCTGCTTTGTTACGTTTTTCACTTCTTTTCACTTTTATATTTAGGATTCTTTCTGTTGCCAATCACTGAAGCTGTATTTCAAATTTGCTTAAGCACAGAGATGAACTCTGCTGGCTCTCATAATTGAACAAGTCAAGATACTCTGGATTCAAGCAAGGAATGATCCAGAACTTAGATGGTTTTATCTGTAATTTTTTACTGTCAGATTTTTTTTCTCATTTCTTACCCTGATATCCTCAACGTTGGCTCCGTTCTCATGGCTTCAAACAGACTGCCGGAAGCTCCCGTGGCTACATCCTCCTAAATTCAAGTGCTTCCCAAGTGTCCTACTGGACTGATTAGAACACTCTAGAATTTATCACAGGTGATAAGGGGATGTGATATGTTGATTGGCTTCGGCTCATACTCTACCCCTAGAAGCGGGAATGAGCTAAGGTTGGGAGAGAGGAGGTTCTACCAACATATAACCTGGATGCCCAGCAGCAAAACAACAAATTTTCATCACAGTGGACATAATACTTAACTAGTGAGGCCTGGAAATAATTTTGTACAAAACAATGAGATCTCCTCTTCTAGTTTTGCTCTGTTAACCTCACCTGAACAGATACGGACTATCGGAACTTCTGGGGGCTTCCCTGGGGGCTCAGATGGTAAAGAATCTGCCTGCAATACAGGAGACCTTGGGTCAGTCCCTGAGTCAGGAAGATCCCCTGGAGAAGGAAACGGCAACCCACTCCAGCATTCTTGCCTGGAGAACCCCATGGACAGAGGAGCCTGGTGGGCCACACTCCACGGGGTTGCAGAGTCAGGCACGACTGAGTGACTAGGCACGGCACACAGCTCAACCTCCCATGAACAGATATTGACTATCAAGATTAAGTGGTCTTCCAGTGGTCTGTAGATAAAGCATGGCACACCTCATATTCACACTTTACCCTTTGCTTTTGGCTGAATGACTAATTCTACTGATCAACCCGCAGTAGAGTACCCACAAGAGTCTACTCTCTCAACATGTACATCAGGGAGGGAAGTGAACGTTTCATTAATTAATATTTGCTGGCTAATGCTTTGACATTTACAAAGCCTGGGCCCATCTGCATGAAACTCTAAAATAAAATTAGCAAAGTGATCAAGAATAAGACTTGAGGAAAAGAAGCCAATTGAACCCAAAAAGGAGATGCATTTCTTAACTATTAGGAGATTTCAGATGACACTTATCATCTCCCCATTGTGTGAAAATGACTTGTCAGTTCATTCCCCTACCACCAACCAAACAGCTTCATTTCATGGACTCACAATCAAATGATTGGTGAACTATTTCAGTGTTCAATAAACTGCAAAAGTGTCATGAATCTATGCCTGTGCTGTTCTGTGCTTAGTCATTCAGTTGCGCCCGACTCCTTGCAGCTCCATGGACTGCAACCTACCAGGCTCCTGTGTCCATGGGGATTCCCCAGGCAAGAATACTGGAGTGAGTTGCCATGCCCTCCTCTAGGGGATCTTCCCGACCCGGGGATCGAACCCTGCATTACAGGGGGATTCTTTACTATCTGAGCCACCAGGGAAGTAAACAGAAAATTCAAATCCAAGCTTATTTTGTGTTTTAACTATTTTCAAAATAACAACCAGCAATTTTTATATAGAGAAGAAATGTGCCATAGAGGTTAAAGACTCTGCTCCGGTGTTAGACTGCTCAGCTCAAGTCCTGAACCTACATTTACTCATTGTGATTTAGTTTCCTCACCAGAAAAAATGTAAATAATAACAATAGCCATCTTATGGGGTTCTTACAAGGATTACATGAGTCAATCTATATGAAGTTTGTAGAAGCTCCTGGTATTGCCGAAGGAGTGTTACCTATAACCTCCTTTCATTTTTCTTTTCTTTTTCTCTTTCTCTATCCCACTCCCTCCCTGTCTCTCTCATTTCTCTCTCAATGTTTATTTTTCCTTCACACTAAGAAATGCTATTAAATTGTTTTATGGACACCTCACTTCTGTAGTGTGGCTCAGTGGGTAAAGAACTTCCCGCAGTGCAGGAGATGCCAAAGATATGGGTTCGATTGTTGGGTTGGGAAGATCCCCTGGAGGAGGGCATGGGAACCCACTCCAGTATTCTTGCCTGGAGAATCCCATGGACAGAGGAGCCTGGTGGGCCGCAGTCCATGGGGTCACAGAGTCAGACTCAACTGAAGCGACTGAGCCCAGCACAGCACTTTTATATAATTCACGTTGCAAACTGGCCTGGCCATGATTGAGATATAATCACCAAAGAGATGCCTTTGACAAAGATGAAGTAGCTGACAAGTTGCTAAACACAATGTTAAATTGTTTGTTATTGTTGAGGAGTGGGAAGCTTCTCTTTTAAAAGACTCTCATGTTTAAAGCCAACATGATTAATATTCACCGCAGACAGACTGGTTTATACAGCCAGAGACACTGAGGTCAGCCTGGGTAATGGAAGAGCACGCTCATTCCTGAACCTGTGGTGTCACACGCTTACATCTCGCCCGAGCCCAGGCACCTCAGGCTTGTCAAGAAGAGGTGTGTCCATCAGCCTGTAAGGATGTGAGCCTTACGAGTGGCATCGTGTAGGCATGAGCCCTGGGGATGAGTCATGGCCTATATTATGACTGTAGCTCATCTTCAAAGAAAGATTGAACTGACCATAAACAGCAGATCATGGAGCATAAGCTTTTCGAAAGGCTCCTCATAAAAAATGCAATAAAAGTAAATACAGCTATTGCCTAAAATTCAAAGTCTCACATAGATTTATTGTGAATCTGACGCATCATTGCTCATCTTCTTTTTGGATGATATCTTCAGCACTGGACTGAGTTTCTAAATGTTGATGAAGCTATTTGCGTTAATGTACAGGATCAGTTATAGGAGATAACCTCAATAAAGCACAAGACATGAGAATTTGAAAACATTTGCATTTTCACTATATTTTCCAATTTTGTGTGACTATCAGAAATCTTGTTGACATATATCGCTTTTAGGCCTCTTAGTATGGAATGTGATGTGACCTCAGTAATATCTATACTTGAAGTGGCCAAAATGCCAAATACTTCATGATAAAAACAAGATTGTATTTGTATAACCTTCTGAGGGTTCTCAGATATCAAAGAATTGAGAAATTTCTGATTTTTCATGAAACTTTCCTTAGTCCCACACACTTGTCTCATTAGGCGTTGCCTTTAGCTTGCAGCAAAGAATTACAGGGACATGGGAAAAAAGCCAAATTTCAAACACACACACATACATATAAGATATGTAACTCACCCTTAATTTTCTGAAACTAGACATGAAGATCATTTTTATGAAAATATAAATGACACTTTTGATAGCTCTCAGTAAATAGGAAATCAATTAACACATACTGTTTTAACATACCTATTACTTCCACGGTACCAGCCAGGTTCTGTAGGAAATTTAGAATGACTGTGAGAGGCAATCTCTGCACCCTAGGAGCTTGTATTTCAGTGGGAAGGTTATACGATGTCCAAACAACATCAAACATCTTGAAGCAGACAATAATTTAGTGGGAGGAGCAGTATAAATTAACTTATTGTTCAGGTTTAGAGGAGAGAGAGACGAGCAACGGCATGAGTTTGGTAAAATTCAGCAAAATTCCATGGAGAAAAACAAGTCTTGCACTGAATTCTAATACATTCACAAAGTCCAGAGGAAAGATGAGCAAAGAATGCATTCTCTTGATCAGTTATTTACTAGATTAGCCTGAATAATAATAACATCACTAAAAGATGAGTAGAGAATTGAGTTGATTCTTGAAAAAAATCCCCAAGTTTCCTTGATAAAACAGGGATAAGTCAGGGGTTACTTCAGGATTTCAAACTTGGGTAACCTAGAGAAGAGCTTTATAAGAGACACGCGGAGTTCGAAAACAGTGCTCAAGGACAAAGCAAGCTCCATTTGAAAGATATCACAGTTGAGGTGACAGCAAGATCTCTCTTGTTGAAGTCTAGCACATGAAGGGAAGTGATCTACTGGGGAAGTGATAGAACTTTTAAGAAAGATTTGTGAGTCAATAGGGTGAAAAATCATAATATCACTTACACTCTCTTTATGCAGCTTACTCATTAGTATTCTATATCTCCCCTCCCGCCCACTGTCCCAGAAACAATAGTGCAGTATTAGAATGGTTTTTTTCCTTTTGTCATGAGCTAATCCTACCATTCTGTAATTCTTACTACCATTTTGTCTACATCAAAAATTATTCAACTTTAATAGATCAAAGACAATTGAACCATATTGTCTAAATTCCCCTCCCTCCCTCCCAGTACTTGTGGAGTTTTTAATCAGTATCATACATTAGATATGCCAGATTTTATTTTTTCTATGAAGTCAGGCATGCTACGATAGGCTGACTTAATGTAATTCTGAAGCATTAATATTTTATATACACTATTATTCCATGTAAGCGTATTGAAGCATAAGAAATTTTCAATGTTTTTCGTTTTTCTTATTCCCTTTATCTGAGTCTTAGCAGTTTTGCTGAAGCAACTGTACAACAGCCTTATTTTTAAGATCTAGAATGTGTACCAACATAATGTACAGTTATTTTAAACTATATTTTTAAATCCTGACCAAATTATTTGTGCCTTCATTAGATAGTCAAAAGAATCAGAAATGGATGCCCTGGGTGGTTAAAGGCAAGATATGATTTAGTGGATGAGGGGCAAGGATTGGGAGGGGGAGAAGGTTATACACATGAAACATAAGTAAAGCCTTTTGGCAAATCACGTTTCTCCACATGGAATCTTAGGCCTCTGGGTTGAAAGGTACCTTAGAGACCTTCTAGAGTCACATTTCTTAGGGAGGATCAGTGCTGGGGCAAATGCAGAGGGGCTCTCTCAGTGGGATTTCCTGTCATACTGTTCTACTCCCACTTGGCGTATAAATCTAGGCTTTGTGTCTGAGTGCTTATAAAAGATAGCATTCAGAAGTTAGCACAAAACCCTTAGCAAAGCTTGAGCACTCTTTTCCCTAAAAAATGCTAAATGATAACAGTGGAATCTCTACGATAAGTGTTAATTACCTTTTATAAACTGGCACTCCTAGATGTCCTTTGAAGGAACTCCAGCTACAAATGGATATCTGACGTCTAGCTCCATCTGTAATTAGCTACCTGCTCAACCTCACGAGGCCTGAGTATCCTCAGTTAAGCCAGATGCCCCTATAGTCATATCCAGCCACATCGGTCTATCAGGATAATCCCATGCATATTCTCAGAGAGTCTCATGAAGCCTGTTGAAAGGGTTCGTGATGGCAGATTCCTGATTCAGTTTACGTCTATGATTCCAGTTCGGCAGTTTTAAGGGTGTGTAAATTACTGTTGATGTTTTGATGACAACACCTTAAACAGAGAGAAGCCTGGTATCCAAAGCATTTATTTAACATTTGATTGATTCATGAGTATAATGTAACAATCCATGAAAACAATATGAATACTAATTTTTCAGAGTGAAAAAAACAAACATAAGAAATTCAGTGTACCTCTTAAGCCACAAATGACAATTTTGATCAATAGTCTAGTTCTGTGTAGACCTACAGAAATTTATCACCTTATATTTTAATTTCGCCATAGGTGAGGCTATTTACTCTGTATTTAAAACTAAGTCAGTAACTATTTTTCCCAGGTTTCCAGGTTATTTGTTTGCATTTGGGAAAGAAAAAAAAATTGGGCCGTATATGCAAATATTCAATTTGTAGATTTTTTTTCAGAACCAGAAACACTTTGTAATTTTTAATAAACCCTTTCCCTCACCCCATATCTACTTATATATTGTCGGGAAGTTAAAGAAATGGGGGTAGGGAAAGGTGGTNAAAAAAAAATTGGGCCGTATATGCAAATATTCAATTTGTAGATTTTTTTTCAGAACCAGAAACACTTTGTAATTTTTAATAAACCCTTTCCCTCACCCCATATCTACTTATATATTGTCGGGAAGTTAAAGAAATGGGGGTAGGGAAAGGTGGTGATCCTTGCAAGAGGTTTTGTTCATCTTACGACCTAGAAAACCAGACTGCCAAATTAGGCCACTGAAACATTCTTCCATGGATCAGGCCAAATTAACGTTTGAAAATGAAAGTGTATTTCCCTCTCCTCAATGGTCCTCACTGGCAAGGGACCACCTGTTTCCAGCTTCTGAATGTTTCCCACCTCCGAGGAACCTGCCGTGTGGCAGCAGTGCCCACGGAGATGGCAGTGAGTCCGGAGAACAAGGGAAGCCCCGGGCCAGCACGCGCAGGAAGCAGCAGCGGAAGCCCTCTTCACCGTGCTGGGGAACTTTGCACCAGGCCTTGGTACTTGGCTCTGCTCACTGCCAGTCAGCATCTGCCTGCTCCTTCTTTAAACCGGGAAGGCACGCCATGGCTTGCAGTTTCCTTCTGGTGAGCGTCCCCAGGTTCTGGAATGTTCTGTGGCCCCTCTTCCCCAGGAGGTGGAAAGGCTGTAAGCATTGTCCTTGCACTTGAGTTTCGAGCTCAGGGAGCCCCTTTCCTTCTTAGTACACCTTCCACAATTTCCTGGTGGTTTCTTCTTGCTTAATGGAGTTTTTCAACCACTGCGACCCTTCATCCGTCTACACCTACCTAAGTCCAGGAGGAGCGGTTTAAACGCCCGATATCTCTCCGACAAATCATCGTTCTGCAACACTGAACAAGCACCAACAGAGCAGAGAGCCCATTCAGGCCCGGAACCGCCCTCCGACCAGGACAAGCTTGCCGCAGCTCAGCCCGGATGGTGACAAACATGGGCTGCAACGTTTCCAACGCTCTAATCTGGACAACTTGGCTGATATTTACATACAGTGTGTAATGTGAAGCTTGGCTAAAAGGAAAGCCTGCTCTTGAAAAAAGATAGACGGTTTGAAACAAGGCGAATTTAAAAACCCGAATCAAAGATCAATCAGCTCTCTGAACTTAGAGGGGCCTTCTCCCAGCACAGATCCACACACACAGCCCACCAGCGGAGGGGTCTCCCCCTTTCCCCGCCAAGAACAGAGCCCCCCGCAGCTGGGAGGATTCCTCTGCGAGCGCTCCCTGAATGTCCCCGGAAGGAGCCTCTGGCCCTTGAAAAGGGCATTAATCACCTTTGGTTCCTTGTA
Organism: Oreotragus oreotragus; assembly: GCA_006410675.1. Taxonomy (NCBI): domain Eukaryota; kingdom Metazoa; phylum Chordata; class Mammalia; order Artiodactyla; family Bovidae; genus Oreotragus; species Oreotragus oreotragus. The sequence goes on along the minus strand of SJYX01013250.1, from coordinate 80,478 downwards.
CCTGAGAGAAAAATAGCTATCTCTGGGATCTGATTTCTGTGTGTGTTTCAGACTGGAGAAAGCTTTTATGATGTCTCTTGGTGAAATATAACCACTCTCTCACTCTAAGCAGCCTCTAAATTCTTAAATGTGTGTAAATGGAAAACATGCTCTGGGTCTTTATTCCACCAAGCAGCAAGAAATAAATCAGAATCCCCCCACCCCCACTCAGCCTCTCCCCTGATACCTCACAGATGTGCAGCGTTACAGGGAAGAGCAGAAATCCTTTATAAAATTAATATGTGGAAACTGCTTTATTTACCATAAATGCCTAGCCTGGGGCTTTCTCTACTATGCCCCATCAAGATATTAAGCTGAGTTCTTGCCTTCTGCCTACCAAAAACGTCTTCCTTGGTTCCTGCTGGACACCAGGGTCTCCATTTTCCACACGGTGGTGACGTGGGTTCAAGCATCCACTCTGAAATGTGTAAATCATCTTAGGATCCTGCTGGCTTCACTGTCCTAAATAAATATCTGTCGTTACTATAATTGACATTAAATTGAATGCGGGAGACCCCACAGACGCAGGCAAATGGTGGAACTTGCCTCTGTGGTTCATTCACATTTAGAAATATGTAGAAGATATCCCACCGAGCTCGTGAAAGGCATTTAACTGATTTTAATAGCAGTCATTATATTAGAAAATGAGACTTTCCCTTGTAACAGAGATGAACTGGGAAGAAACAAAGGAGGAGAGGTAACTAGCAGCGCCCCAGTGCCCTGCCGGAATCGCGGCTCATCATTCTTGCTTTCAGCAGTTAGCCAGCTCCTTTTGTCAAAGACTACCACCGTCTAATGAAACAATTAGGACTTGACAGTTTAAATATGCTATTTTGTTCTTTTCAAGCTTAAGTGCCAGCCACTAAGACAAACTATGCCCACCACCTTCCTATCAGCAGAGCCATTGTTATCCCAGATAGAATGCCCTAAAAATAAAATCCATTTTGCATGTGAAGCTTCATCAAGTCAGGTCATGCCTGCTCCTCAGGGCAGACTGCAGTGTACTAATTTCATGGTGCTATTTTTAAATGTGGCCTCCTTGGATCTTTCCGTATGTCCTACATAGCTCAACAAGGCACCGAGTTAATGTTCAGGGCGCTCGTGCCAGTCACCTCTGCCCACTCTGCCCTTAACTCGAACCTCCACAACCTCTCTAGGCCTGGGCGGCTTACAAGATGTAGGCCCACTACTTATAGGTGTGGTCACACTGTGATCAGCATCACTTGCTGGGCACTGTCCAACACACGAGCTCTTTTAAATCACAAAAAGAGAAAATGGCTTATCATCCGAAGCTAATTTCATGTCTCTGGGTATCTATTTTTGCCTCTTGTATAGAGGGTTGTTTTGTGTTTTTTTTTCAGTTATAAAATTAACATATTCACAGGTATGTGAACACTATAGAAGAGCATATCATTATTCCTGACCCTTTTGATTTTGACCACTAGAAACCCAACTCAAACTTGATATGCAAAATTATAGTGTTCATATAATCAGAGAACAAAGTAGCCTTCTGTCACAGCTGGGTTCATTATGGCTCGATATAATGCCATGAGGGCAAGGTTTCTCTCTCCCAGCTCTCAGTTCCGCCTTGCCACACGTCAGCCTGATCTCCAGGAGGCCTTCTCCACTTGGCGGCCCATGACAGCCCCAGGCTTCCACCCTACCAGCCGAGAAACACAAATGAAATGGCATCTCTTTGTGCCCAGCTGCTCTGACCAGAGTCTCCAAACTGAGTCTCATTAGCATGACTTGGGTATGTGCCTAGCCCTAAACCGTCAGGGTTCAGTATGGTCAGAGGACATCTCCAATTAAGCAGATTTTTGTTATATGCCCTCCATAAAGCCAGGATTTTAGATCAACCTCACATTAAACCATATGGACTCAGAAGGAAGGAGGTATGGTTCCCCCAAAAGAATATCAGGTGTATCATCATAAGAAGGAATACATGCAGAGCAAACAACAGCAAATATCTGTGACAAAGACCTCTGTCCTTACAATCTGAAAGAAGAATCAAAGATGCGTGCTTAATCCTAGAGGAGGTGGGAGCTCTGGGACTATCTTTGCGAACTTTCATAAATTTGTACTAAGTGAAATAATGAAGTACTTCCCACACAAGGGTTCAGAAAGCACCAGGAGATAATGTGGGGAATAATGAGGAAATCATCCAGGATAGAGAGAAAAAGACAAGTGTATGATGAGAAGTTATTGGGGAATAATGTCCACAGAATCCGGCCTCCCGTTACCTACTCACATTTTGAGTGTGCTTTACCACTGCCTTGCAGCCTCCCTTGCTTCTGCTGAGAAGTTAGTTATTAATCTTCTTGGGGTTCTCTTGTACATGGTGATTCATTTTTCTCTTGCTGCTTTCAAGATTTTCTCTTTATCTTTGGTTTTTGACACTGTGATTATGATGTATCTAGGTATGGATCTCTCTGTGTTATCGTACTTGGAGTCTGAAAAAAATAATGGCTGAAAACTTCCAAATTTGATGAAAAATACTACATGACCAGAAAGCTCAACAAATGCATTTTCTCCCCATTTCTCTCTCTCCTCATCACTTAGATATTGCCTTAATACATGCTAGTATGTTAATGATGTCTCACATTTCTCCAAGACTGTGTTTTTTGTTCTTTTTTTCTCTCTATTCTTCAGATTATGTACTCACTATTGATCTAACTTCCAGCTTACGGATTCTTTCTTCTGTCATTGCAAAACTACTTTTGAGCCCTTCTTAGTGAATTTTTCCTTTGGGTTTTAGTTTTTCTCCACTTCAGAATTTTCATTTGCTTCTCTTTACACTTTCAGTCTTTTCATTGATATTTTCTGTTGGATAAGACACTGTCGCTGCACTTTCCCTAAAGTTTTTAGACATGGTTTCCTTCAGTTCTTTGAATATACTTTTAATGCATGCTTTGAAGTCTGTGTCTGCTAAGTCCAATATCTTGGCCCCTCAAAGGCAGTTGCTGTTACCTGCCATTTTTTTTCCTGTATGTGTGTGTCACAGTTTCCTGTTTTTGAATATGTACATTTTAATTGAGAACTGGATAATCTTGATAATATATTGCAGCGGTTGTGGATACTGGTATCCTTTGAAGGATTGCTGTTTGCTTCATTTACTTATTTGTTCAGTGATCTGGTTGAACAGACTCTGTGAAATGTCTTTCCCTTGCAATATGCAGTCTCTGATGTCACTGCTAAGATGCCTTTTCCCTTGTTTTTATCTTTTGCCCTGCCTTCCCAGAGGTTGTCACCGAATCTACTGATGTATCAAAGGTTATTTTAAGCCTCCACGTCACTTAGACTTTGCTTTTTACAACACTGAGTGTGTGACTTGGAGACTGCTATCACAATTCAGAGGGTTTATATTTTTGCCCCACAATCAACCAGGAATTAGTAGGTCCTGAGAGTGTAGCGCTAGGGGCCATACACAGTCTTCCAATTAGTGATGCATGTAGTTTTAAGCCTGGCTTCCTAGGAGCTGCCCCTCAGCCAGAGCAGGTAAGTGCTCAGCCAGCATTTGGTCAGAGGCTATGCTTAAACCTCTTGTGCCAGGAAGGCTTCTACCCTGTGTCCAGGGATCCGTGTGTAGCTTCGGAAAGGATTGCAAACCAGCCCAGCCCCTGGAGGCCTTCTGAGTAGGTACCGAGTCCATGGTGCCTGGTGGTGGTGGTTTAGTCGCTCAGGCGTGTCCGACTCCTTGTGACCCCATGGACTGGAGCTCACCAGGCTCCTCTCTCCATGGGATCCTCCAGGTAAGAGCTGGAGCGGGTTGCCATTCCCTTCTTCAGCCTAGTCCACAGGCCCAGCCGTTTCCGCCCACAGAGTAGACTGTGGTTCCAGGCAGGTTACTCTTGGCTGCCTTTTCCTGTGGTTCTCTCTGGTCAACTGCTGGCCGGTCTGCAGTTTCACTTGTTGCTACCAGTACTGTGCAGCTACCAAACCCTCTTAATTGCTCTCCACCAAGATCGCCACTGTTTAAAACAAAACAACACCCTTAGGCCTGGAATTCTCCAAGCTCTGCTCCAAATAGAGTCAGTCCCTTCCAACAGAGTTGTTACCTGGCGGCTGCTGTACAGGAGCTGGGAGCAGGGACAGCCGTCTGCCTCTCCAGAGTGAACCCCTGCTCGACACGGGGGTGCTGGGGGGCTGCTGGCAGCCCCTCGCCGGCCCTCCCCTCCCCAGGGGCGGCCTAGCCACACTTCTGGGCTACAGGGAGTTGTTTAGTCAGTCCTGTCCGACCCTGCGACCCCTGGACTGTCGCCCGCCAGGCTCCCCTGCCCATGGCGTTCTCCAGGCAAGAATGCTGGAGTGGGTGGCCATGCCCTTCTTGGCGCCAGTACTCTCAGACGGCCGCACCTGGGGTAGTCGTCACTCTCGGAGGGACTGGTGGGGACGGGGGACCTCAGTCCTTTCAGCCACACACGCCCTAAATCGAGTTTCTGCAATGCGAGCGGGGCAGGGAATCGATAAGCACGGTGCAGCCTGGCCCTGCAGAGTGAAAACGGAGCCCTAGACCGGAGCTGGAGAGAGAAGGAGGCCCCCTTGCACGCCCACACCTCCTGGTCTTCTGGGCTGGGTCACCCAGAGTAGAAGTCCCAGAAAAATCTTTCCCAAACATCGAGCTGACGGGGAGGAGGAGGGACCGGGACAGGAGGCCTGACTCGTCCGACTGGCTGAGTCAATTTTCTTGAATGATGTTCCTCCACTTGCTGTGTGCCCCTGGGACAACTTCCAGAGCTTTAACTATCTGTCTATATACATATATATACACATGGACTTCTCTTGTAGCTCAGTCAGAAAAGAATCTGCCTGTCCGGGTTCAATCCCTGGATTGGGAAGATCTCCTGGAGAAGGAAATGGCAACCCATTCCAATATCCTTGCCTGGAAAATCTCATGGACAGAGGAGCCTGGGGGGCTGCAGTCCATGGGGTCGCAAAGAGTCGGACACGACTGAGCGACTAACACTTACTTACATATATATATATAAAATTTTCATCAGCTGAAATGTCTCGCTGGGAAGAGCGCCTGCCAGGCTCCTGCCCCTGCCCCTCTGGAAATCCCTCCACACTCACATTTAACTGTTGCCGTTCATACAGATCCATGTCAGAGCCTTTCAAGAACTTAAAAACTCATCCAGTCGGTTCCCTCTGCCTTTGAGCAAGATCATACCTTCGTCAGCCCAAACAGATGAGAATCTATACTGGTTTTGAAAACCTCTAGAGGAAAAATAATTTCACAGCCTTCCTTAATAACCTAAATCAGTGCTTAACAACGCTTACTGCCAGGAGTTCCTTTCTTGCGTATAAGCTGCAGCTCACATGCCAGTTTAAAGGCGTTTGCTCGCGTCATCCGTCCTGGAGGAGATAAAGAACAGCTGGTCACCACACAAAACATTCCCCCTCCAGGAAAAACAATCTCTGCCCTTTCTGTTAAAAAAGTATTTTTCTTTTTGGCCCTGTCATCGGAGTAAATAATCTTAATATTTCCTCATACTTTTCTTCAATTAACGAACAACCTTAGGGCTCTGTTCTGAAAGCTTTTTCACTCTTGCCATTGCCGTCTTAAGACTGGAGATGTTTCTCAAAGGGAGGTNTAGAGCAAACAACAGCAAATATCTGTGACAAAGACCTCTGTCCTTACAATCTGAAAGAAGAATCAAAGATGCATGCTTAATCCTAGAGGAGGTGGGAGCTCTGGGACTATCTTTGCGAACTTTCATAAATTTGTACTAAGTGAAATAATGAAGTACTTCCCACACAAGGGTTCAGAAAGCACCAGGAGATAATGTGGGGAATAATGAGGAAATCATCCAGGATAGAGAGAAAAAGACAAGTGTATGATGAGAAGTTATTGGGGAATAATGTCCACAGAATCCGGCCTCCCGTTACCTACTCACATTTTGAGTGTGCTTTACCACTGCCTTGCAGCCTCCCTTGCTTCTGCTGAGAAGTTAGTTATTAATCTTCTTGGGGTTCTCTTGTACATGGTGATTCATTTTTCTCTTGCTGCTTTCAAGATTTTCTCTTTATCTTTGGTTTTTGACACTGTGATTATGATGTATCTAGGTATGGATCTCTCTGTGTTATCGTACTTGGAGTCTGAAAAAAATAATGGCTGAAAACTTCCAAATTTGATGAAAAATACTACATGACCAGAAAGCTCAACAAATGCATTTTCTCCCCATTTCTCTCTCTCCTCATCACTTAGATATTGCCTTAATACATGTTAGTATGTTAATGATGTCTCACATTTCTCCAAGACTGTGTTTTTTGTTCTTTTTTTCTCTCTATTCTTCAGATTATGTACTCACTATTGATCTAACTTCCAGCTTACGGATTCTTTCTTCTGTCATTGCAAAACTACTTTTGAGCCCTTCTTAGTGAATTTTTCCTTTGGGTTTTAGTTTTTCTCCACTTCAGAATTTTCATTTGCTTCTCTTTACACTTTCAGTCTTTTCATTGATATTTTCTGTTGGATAAGACACTGTCGCTGCACTTTCCCTAAAGTTTTTAGACATGGTTTCCTTCAGTTCTTTGAATATACTTTTAATGCATGCTTTGAAGTCTGTGTCTGCTAAGTCCAATATCTTGGCCCCTCAAAGGCAGTTGCTGTTACCTGCCATTTTTTTTCCTGTATGTGTGTGTCACAGTTTCCTGTTTTTGAATATGTACATTTTAATTGAGAACTGGATAATCTTGATAATATATTGCAGCGGTTGTGGATACTGGTATCCTTTGAAGGATTGCTGTTTGCTTCATTTACTTATTTGTTCAGTGATCTGGTTGAACAGACTCTGTGAAATGTCTTTCCCTTGCAATATGCAGTCTCTGATGTCACTGCTAAGATGCCTTTTCCCTTGTTTTTATCTTTTGCCCTGCCTTCCCAGAGGTTGTCACCGAATCTACTGATGTATCAAAGGTTATTTTAAGCCTCCACGTCACTTAGACTTTGCTTTTTACAACACTGAGTGTGTGACTTGGAGACTGCTATCACAATTCAGAGGGTTTATATTTTTGCCCCACAATCAACCAGGAATTAGTAGGTCCTGAGAGTGTAGCGCTAGGGGCCATACACAGTCTTCCAATTAGTGATGCATGTAGTTTTAAGCCTGGCTTCCTAGGAGCTGCCCCTCAGCCAGAGCAGGTAAGTGCTCAGCCAGCATTTGGTCAGAGGCTATGCTTAAACCTCTTGTGCCAGGAAGGCTTCTACCCTGTGTCCAGGGATCCGTGTGTAGCTTCGGAAAGGATTGCAAACCAGCCCAGCCCCTGGAGGCCTTCTGAGTAGTTACCGAGTCCATGGTGCCTGGTGGTGGTGGTTTAGTCGCTCAGGCGTGTCCGACTCCTTGTGACCCCATGGACTGGAGCTCACCAGGCTCCTCTCTCCATGGGATCCTCCAGGTAAGAGCTGGAGCGGGTTGCCATTCCCTTCTTCAGCCTAGTCCACAGGCCCAGCCGTTTCCGCCCACAGAGTAGACTGTGGTTCCAGGCAGGTTACTCTTGGCTGCCTTTTCCTGTGGTTCTCTCTGGTCAACTGCTGGCCGGTCTGCAGTTTCACTTGTTGCTACCAGTACTGTGCAGCTACCAAACCCTCTTAATTGCTCTCCACCAAGATCGCCACTGTTTAAAACAAAACAACACCCTTAGGCCTGGAATTCTCCAAGCTCTGCTCCAAATAGAGTCAGTCCCTTCCAACAGAGTTGTTACCTGGCGGCTGCTGTACAGGAGCTGGGAGCAGGGACAGCCGTCTGCCTCTCCAGAGTGAACCCCTGCTCGACACGGGGGTGCTGGGGGGCTGCTGGCAGCCCCTCGCCGGCCCTCCCCTCCCCAGGGGCGGCCTAGCCACACTTCTGGGCTACAGGGAGTTGTTTAGTCAGTCCTGTCCGACCCTGCGACCCCTGGACTGTCGCCCGCCAGGCTCCCCTGCCCATGGCGTTCTCCAGGCAAGAATGCTGGAGTGGGTGGCCATGCCCTTCTTGGCGCCAGTACTCTCAGACGGCCGCACCTGGGGTAGTCGTCACTCTCGGAGGGGCTGGTGGGGACGGGGGACCTCAGTCCTTTCAGCCACACACGCCCTAAATCGAGTTTCTGCAATGCGAGCGGGGCAGGGAATCGATAAGCACGGTGCAGCCTGGCCCCTGCAGAGTGAAAACGGAGCCCTAGACAGGGGCTGGGGAGAGAAGGAGGCCCCCTTGCACGCCCACACCTCCTCGTCTTCTGGGCTGGGTCACCCAGAGTAGAAGTCCCAGAAAAATCTTTCCCAAACATCGAGCTGACGGGGAGGAGGAGGGACCGGGACAGGAGGCCTGACTCGTCCTACTGGCTGAGTCAATTTTCTTGAATGATGTTCCTCCACTTGCTGTGTGCCCCTGGGACAACTTCCAGAGCTTTAACTATCTGTCTATATACATATATATACACATGGACTTCTCTTGTAGCTCAGTCAGAAAAGAATCTGCCTGTCCGGGTTCAATCCCTGGGTTGGGAAGATCCCCTGGAGAAGGAAATGGCAACCCATTCCAATATCCTTGCCTGGAAAATCTCATGGACAGAGGAGCCTGGGGGGCTGCAGTCCATGGGGTCGCAAAGAGTCGGACACGACTGAGCAACTAACACTTACTTACATATATATATATAAAATTTTCATCAGCTGAAATGTCTCGCTGGGAAGAGCGCCTGCCAGGCTCCTGCCCCTGCCCCTCTGGAAATCCCTCCACACTCACATTTAACTGTTGCCGTTCATACAGATCCATGTCAGAGCCTTTCAAGAACTTAAAAACTCATCCAGTCGGTTCCCTCTGCCTTTGAGCAAGATCATACCTTCGTCAGCCCAAACAGATGAGAATCTATACTGGTTTTGAAAACCTCTAGAGGAAAAATAATTTCACAGCCTTCCTTAATAACCTAAATCAGTGCTTAACAACGCTTACTGCCAGGAGTTCCTTTCTTGCGTATAAGCTGCAGCTCACATGCCAGTTTAAAGGCGTTTGCTCGCGTCATCCGTCCTGGAGGAGATAAAGAACAGCTGGTCACCACACAAAACATTCCCCCTCCAGGAAAAACAATCTCTGCCCTTTCTGTTAAAAAAGTATTTTTCTTTTTGGCCCTGTCATCGGAGTAAATAATCTTAATATTTCCTCATACTTTTCTTCAATTAACGAACAACCTTAGGGCTCTGTTCTGAAAGCTTTTTCACTCTTGCCATTGCCGTCTTAAGACTGGAGATGTTTCTCAAAGGGAGGTCCAGGTGTGCTCCACATGGTTCTCTTGGAATGCTTACTAACCTCCCAGATTCCCATGCTTCCTTCGAGACTCTGTGAATCATAATTCCACCCATCCATTTGGGAATCAGCATGCCTGACAAAAATCCCCTAGGTGACTCTGACGCACCAAAATTTAAGATCCTTTAGGCCAGACTGAAGCCTGTATTGTCTCATGAATTGAAATGGAAGAGTCACGCGGGAGCTTCTAAAATCCTAATGCCCAAGCTGTACCCAGGTCCAATCAAATCAGAATCTCAAGGGGTGGCACCTGGGGATGCTTGACGGCTCCCCAGGTGAATTCTGAGTGCAGCCAACAGACGGTCAGCTTCCTCAAGGCAAGGAGTGGGTAACGTTTGTATCCCAGCACCTGAGGACACGAAGGCTAACACAGGGACGTCGGTTCTCAGCATTGACAGAGCAAGGGAGACTTAAGTTTTGTCCCTAGATTCATGCTCATCGTGTGTCCCAGTTTCTTTATCTCTGTCATGCCATTTAATTGTAAGCATTACTTTGCTAACAAAGGTCCATCTAGTCAAAGCTATGTTTTTTCCATTAGTCATGTATGGATGTGAGAGTTGGACTATAAAGAAAGCTGAGTGCTAAAGAATTGATGCTTTTGAACTGTGGTGTTGAAGAAGACTCTTGAGAGTCCCTTGGACTGCAAGGAGATCCAACCAGTCCATCCTAAAGGAGATCAGTCCTGGGGGTTCATTGGAAGGACTGATGCTGGAGCTGAAACTCCAATACTTTGGCCACCTGATGCAAAGAACTAACTCATTGGAAAAGACCCTGATGCTGGGAAAGATTGAGGGCAGGAGAAGAAGGGGACGACAGAGGATGAGATGGTTGGATGGCATCACCGACTTGATAGCCATGAGTTTGAGTAAACTCCGGGAGTTGGTGATGGACAGGGAGGCGTGGCGTGCTGCAGCCCATGGCGTCGCAAAGAGTTGGACACAACTGAGCAACTGAACTGAACTGTGAAGATAAGTCTTTTTTCACTGTTTGTTTTGGAAGGAGACTTGACTTTGAAGAGGGAGAAACAAGACTTCTGGCTTAGAAACCTGCAAGATGAGAGATGCTAAGAGACACCTGTGTGGAGATTCCTGCTAGGACCATGAGGCCTGGAAACATGGCTGTTGAGCGTTGGAATCTCCACTTTGAATTATGTCAAGATCCCTTACATGTACCATCTCGCTGACCTGCCCTGATCCCATTCCATCATCATTTCACCCGGTATGCATCGCTTTGCACAGATACCACAGTCCCTTCTCCTCCCTCCCGAGACTTCAGTGATTACACGGGCTTAAGGCAGAGCTCCCAGTAGTTGTTCACATTTGGGCAACATCCAGTGTAAAAATGTTAATACCCCAAGGGGCAAGGAGCTGGTAGATGATTCTGTCCCCCTTTCTCTGTAACTTTCTAACCATATAATGTCGTGAAACAAAGGTTATAACACTTCCAGAGGATGGGTCTGAGGGGTCATTTGCACTTCGGGTTGGTGAACTCAGTAAGGCTTCCTCGTGTCTCTCTGCTTCCTAGCCTGCCTGGCCACCCTTTCTCTCGCCCCAATTCCAGGGATCACACTCCCTCATAAGAGGGACATACAAGGGCTTAAAACTCTGTCTAAGGAACCCAATGAAGTAGCCAGTATATCACTCACTTCACATCCTTTCCCATCACAGTGTCTAGCTCAAATTAGGTGCCCAATAAGTATAAACAGACGTGAACACAGACCAGAAAACTAGACGGAGGAAGGGGTGCACACTAGCTCTCCACGGTGGGAGACTTTTGGTGAAAAAGTAATCCAGTGGTTATAATTTTCCACTTATCAGCCATGGGGACAGGGGCAAATCAGCCACTTCGGATCTCAAATTATTTACTTTATAAAATGGGACTCTTGAGTTGTATCTGAATCTCATGAGGTTCAATTGAGAAAATACGTATTGCTGTGTTCTGAAAATTGTAAAACCAAAAAGTTATTGCTTTGGTATCAGAGTCTTAATTAGATAGCTTTTTCCCCTTTCAGGTTTGAGAGTATTTCCATATATTAGCGATTAACACACATCAGTAAGAATTTGGAAAAGCTGTGTGAGAGTGAGCTTATATTAAGCTATAATTAATTCTATAAGTAAGAATTGTGAACTTTGAGATAAACATTTTCATTTTTACTTCACGCTGCATATCTTTCTTTCCTCAAGTGTGCAGTTCAGTGGTACACCGTGCTGCACGTCACAGCCCCAGGACTCATTTCATATCCGTGCTGTACTGTGCTTAGTCGCTCAGTCCTGCCCGACTCTGTGCGACCCCATGGACTGGAGCCCGCCAGGCTCCTCTGCCCATAGGATTCTCCAGGCAAGAGCACTGGGCTGGGGTGCCATGCCCTCCTGCAGTTATTTTATGCCTGCTGCTGAGTCGCTTCAGTCGTGTCCGACTCTGTGCGACCCCGTAGACGGCAGCCCACCAGATTCCCCCGTCCCTGGGATTCTCCAGGCAAGAACGCTGGAGCGGGGTGTCATTTCCTTCTCCAATGTGTGAAAGTGAAAATTGAAAGGAAAGTCGCTCAGTCGTGTCTGACACTTTGCGACTCCATGGACTGCAGCCCACCAGGCTCCTCCATCCATCGGAGTTTCCAGGCAAGAGTACTGGAGTGGGTTGCCATTGCCTTCAATTTTATACCTAGAAGCTTGTAATTACCTTTTCACTACCTTTACTCACTTCCCCACCTTTACACCCTCCCACTCTACCTCTAGCAATATAGCAAACCTATGCTCTGTATCTATGAGTTTGCTTTTTTTAGATTACATATCCAAGTGAGATAATACAGTATTTATCTTTTTTCTGTCTTATTTCACTTGGCCCACTGCCCTCAAGGTCCATCCAGGTTGTCACAAATGGCAAATTTTTCTTTTTAATGGCTGAGTAGTATTCTGTTGTGTGTGTATACATATATATACCCACCATCTCTACTTTATTCTTCATCCAGTTTTACTGAGATGCAATTGACCCACTGCACTGTATAAGTTTAAGGTGTGCAGCATAATTATTTTGACTTACAGCTTGTAATGTTCATCACCATGAACTTAGTGAATATCCATCCATATACATAAAAATTTTTTTAAATAAAAGAGAAATATTTTTCCTTGATGAACTCTTCAGATTTACTCAATAGCTTGCATGTATAACATACAGCTGTGTTATCATGTTATAAATTATATCCCTAGTGCTTACGTATAATTATAAGCTGATGCCTTTTACCTGGCTTCATCCAATTTTCCCCAACCCTCATCTCTGTTAATCACAGATCCAATCTTTCTTTCTGGGAAATGGTTTGTTTTTGAAGTAAAATTGACCTACAACACTATGTAGTTGTAGTCACACACCATAGTGATCCTATATTTCTATATGTTTCAGACTGATTGGCAAGACAACTCAAGTTACAGTAAGTCAACACACAAAGATTACACAGGCGCTGACTATACTCCCTCCCTACATTTCCTAATCCTCCTTGATTTTGCACCTGGAAGTCTGTATCTCTTAATCTGCCTCACATATTTTCCCCTTCCTGCATCCCCCTCCCCTCATATTTGGCAGCCACCTGTTTCTTCTCTGTATCTGTAACCCTGTTTCTGTTTTCTAATGGTCATTCATTATTTTTTGGACTTCACGCAAAAGTGAAATCACGTGCTATTTGTCTTTCGCTAACTTCACTTAGTTTAATATCCTCTAGATCCATCCATCCTGTCACCGATGGCAACATTTCATTCTTTTTCATGACTGTGTAATATTCCATGACATACACACCCATAGTTTGCTGATGGACACTTAAATTACTTCTATACGCTGCTGCTGCTGCTAAGTCGCTTCAGTCGTGTCCAGCTCTGTGCGACCCCATAGACGGCAGCCCACCAGGTTCCCCNATCCATCCTGTCACTGATGGCAACATTTCATTCTTTTTCATGACTACGTAATATTCCATCACATACACACCCATAGTTTGCTGATGGACACTTAAATTACTTCTATACGCTGCTGCTGCTGCTAAGTCGCTTCAGTCGTGTCCAGCTCTGTGCGACCCCATAGACGGCAGCCCACCAGGTTCCCCGTCCCTGGGATTCTCCAGGCAGGAACACTGGAGTGGGGTGCAGTAAATAATGCTGCATTATGTTTTCAAATTAATGTTTTGTTTTCTTCAGATATATGCCCAGAAATAGAAATGCTGGATTATATACTAGTTTTATTTTAGTCATTTGAGGGAACTCCATATAGTTTTCCACAGTGGCTGGGCCAATTTGTATTCCCACGGTCAGTGTGCAAGAATCTACTTTTGTCACATTCTATTCACCAACATTTGTTATTTGTAGACTTCTTGATACTAGCCAAGCGTGAGGTGATAATCTAATTGAGATTTTGATTTGCGTTTCCCTGTTGATTAGTGATACTGAGCATCTTTTCATATGCATATTGGCCATCTGTATGTCTTCTTTGGGAAAAGGTCATTCAAATCTTCTGCCTATTTTTTACCTGCATTGTATCTTTTTTATGTTGAGTTGTGTAAGCTGTTTATACACTTTAGATATTAACCCCGTATCACTCTTATCATTTACAGACATTTCTCCCATCAATAGATGTTCTTTTTGTTTTGTCAGTTGTTTCCTTTGCTGTGCGAAGAAAGGTTTTAAGTTTAAATTGGTCCCATTTGTTTACTGGGGAAGGCAATGGCAACCCACTCCAGTGCTCTTGCCTCGAGAATCCCAGGGATGGGGGAGCCTAATGGGCTGCCGTCTATGGGGTCGCACAGAGACGGACACGACTGAAGTGATGTAGCAGCAGCAGCAGCAGCATGTGTTTATTTTTGCTTTTATTTTCTTTGCTTTAGGAAATACATTCCCCCCAAAATGCTATAATTTTTATCAAAGAGGACTCTGTATATGTTTAATTCTAGGAGTTTTATGATTTCGAGTCTTGTGTTTAGGTCTTTAATTGAGTTTCTTTTCGTATGTGATAAGAAATTTTTTTCTAATTTCATTCCTTTACATATACCTTTGCAGTTTTCCCAGCACCATTTATTGAGACTATCTTTCCCCATTGTATAAACTTACCTCTTTTGTCATAGGTTAATTTCCCGTTTAAGCATGCATTCATTTCTGGGATTTTTAAATTTTGTTCCATTGATCTGTCTGTTTTTGAGCCATTATCATACGATTTGATGACTGTAGCTTTGTGATAAACTTTGAAATCAAGGAGCGTGAGATCCCAGTCTATGTTGTTCTCAAGATTGTTTTGGTTATTTGGAGTCTTTTGTGTTTCCACACAAATTATAGACATTTGTTTTCTTTCTGTAAAAAGTGCCATTAATTTTTAGATAGGGCTTGCACTGAATTTGTAGATTGCCTTGGATAGATGATCATTTTAACATTAATTCTTCCAATCCATGAACATGATTTATTTTTCCATCTGTTTTATTGATCTCTATTTCTTTCAGCAATGTCTTAAAGTTTTCTGAGTATAATTCTTTTACTCCCTTAGTTAGACTTATTGCTAGGCATTTTATTCTTTTTATCAATGGTAAATGGAATTTACCATTTTCTTAATCTCTCTTTCTGATAGTCTGTTGTTAGGGTATCAGTTCAGTTCAGTTCAGTCACTCAGTCATGTCTGACTCTTTGCAGCCCCATGAATTGCAGCACA